>APFE031272104.1:0-46482 GCA_000404065.3 Pinus taeda | reverse complement strand
CCATTGGCCTTCACAAGCCAGCAACTCAGTGGGAAGAATCAGGGCCAATATACATACGAGAAGGAAATGATGGCCATCTTACATCCAGTCGACACCTGGCGACCTTATTTACTGGGGCGACATTTCCAAATCCGCACAGATCATCACAGTCTTAAATATTTTTTGTTGGAGCAACGCCTATCCTCCCCACAACAAAATAAATGGCTAGCCAAAATGCTGGGATATGATTATGAGATCATATACCAGAAAAGGAAAGACAATAGTGTAGCAGATGCATTATCTCGCCAATTTGAGGAGGAAAGTACCCTGCTAGCTATTTCCCTCCCCATTCCAGAATGGATTGAAGAAGCTCGTAGAGAATGGTTTTCACACCCAGGGCTCTCCCAACTCATTTCTCAATTACAGGCAAATCCAAATTCCATCAAGGGCTACTCATGGCAGGATGATATTCTTCGCTACAAGGACAGAGTCGTAATATCACCAACATCCACCTTCAAAAGTCGCATTTTGGCAGAGATGCACTCATCTCCCATTGCAGGACATTCGGGCTTTCAGAAGACGTATGCTCGCACCAGAAGATCATTTTTCTGGACAGGCATGAAAAAGGACATCCTTACCTTCGTAACCGAATGCAAGGTCTGTCAACGCCACAAAGGGGAAACAATCAACACACCAGGCACATTTCAACCGTTGCCCATTCCGACATCAATTTGGACGGAAGTTTCTATGGATTTCATTACAGGTCTTCCAAAGTCAGGGAACAAGTCAGTCATCATGGTGGTTGTGGACCGCTTGTCGAAGTATGCTCATTTTTGCGCTCTTCCCACCCGTTTACACCCGCTTTGGTTTCTCAAACTTTCATGGATCAGATCTTCAAATTGCATGGCATGCCCACTTCTATTGTGTCCGACCGCGACCCGATCTTCACCAGCAATTTTTGGCAGGAACTCTTCAGAATACAAGGCACTCAAATAAAAGTCAATACTTCCTATCATCCGCAAACAAATGGTCAAACTGAAACCGTCAACAAATGTCTAAAAACCTACCTTAGGTGTTTTACTTCAGAAAAGAAACACCTTTGGGTACAGTGGCCACCTCAGGCTAAATGGTGGTATAACACAAACTATCATGCCACCACCAAAATGACTCCCTATGAAGCAGTATATGGTCAACTCCCGCCTTCACCTACTTCGTATTCTCAGGGAATGCTCAAAATTCCAGCAGTGGATCAACTCCTACAACATCCTTGCAATCTATGCTCGCCATCTTCGAGAGAATCTTCATCAAGCTCAGAACCGCATGAAGCAACAGGTAGACCAGCATCGCTCAGAGCGCCAATTTCAAGAAGGGGATCAGGTCTTTTTGCGGCTCCAACCATATAAGCAAACATCACTCAAAGACAAGGGGTGTCAGAAACTCTCTCCCAAATTCTACGGACCATATCAAGTACTTCAGCGTATTGGAGAAGTGGCCTACAAGTTGGCTTTGCCACCTACTGCAAAAATCCATCCAGTTTTTCATGTCTCATGCCTCAAGGAAGTGATTGGGAACAATTGTAGAATTCAGGCTAGTCTACCAGAATTGGACGAAGAAGGGTCCATCTGGCTTCAGCCAGAACGGGTCCTCGACACATGAGTCAAGCAACTCTGCGGCCGAATGATTAAGGAAGTCCTAGTCAAATGGAAAGACACCTCTCCAGAAGATGCAACTTGGGAGCCAGCCACTATTCTGCAGCAGTTTCCGCAACTTCAGCCTTGAGGACAAGGCTAGTCTTAAGGGGGTGGGCATGTTAGGGTCCCACCCTAACCCCCTTATCTATGTAATGGGACCACGTCATAAGTCAAGAGTCAATAAAACCCATATTAATAATTGTAAGTGGTTAATTCGCAATTAATAACGGAACCACAGTTAGTTGTAAATGGGTCGTAGTATTAGATAGATGGTATTAGTAATACGCGGTATTGGCCCATGGTATTGCACATAGGAGTCATATATAAAGGATAGAAACTCCCTGCGAGGAGCATCGTGTCTTATTTTGTAATCGATCTCTGCTCTATTGGAGGTTTCCCCCTCGAAGAGGCAAGTGAACATTACTCTCTGAATAATAAAATCATTATTATTCTGTGTTATGGGTATCTTTTCTTTGCATATTCTGTGTTCTGGTTCTCTTTTCTTCGCATATTCTGTATTTTGGTATCATTTGCAGGTTAAGAGCATAACAATTCATTCATTAGATTCACCAGAGATTGTAACTAAGTATATTAGTTCTTTACATAGTTACATAAGGCATTCATTATTATTATTTGAACCTGCTACTATCGATGAGGCCAGTGTGAAAGCCATGCATCTTGAAATCAGTGGGGTTCATGCGCAAAATGACCACCAAAAAAGAGTCGCAACAACCAAGAGGATAGGGACAAAACCCTCATGTACACATTGTGAGAAAGAGGGACACGATGAAGATAATTGTTGGAAACTTCACTCTGAGTTGAGACCTAAGAGAAATGACAGAAAGGAAAAGCATAAAACCACCACCATCATACAACAAGATCAAAATTTGAGTCAAAAGAACACGAGAAGGTCATGGCTATAGGTTTTCCACGAAGTAGACCCATTGACTTGGGATCAGATTTTGGTGACAAAAGGAGGATTGAAGCACTTGGAATAGCAAAAGACAAACCCATTGATATGGGTTCTGATTCAGGCGATGAAGTAAAAATTTCAATAGGTCTTGTACCAAAGATGGAAAGGGTACCCAATGTGGTAGGGCTGCAAGAACTTGAGGAGACCAACCAAAACCTTCAAGCATAAAATTATAAGTTAAGGAGGCTCCTACGGGAAGCATAGGATGAGAAACAGAGGTTGCTACGCTAGTTTCAAGCTAAGAACAAGGCCTTGTGAAGATTACAGCCTAACCCCCTTGAAGTAAAAAAAGTTCTTCGATTCCATGTACTTTTCCTGATGATGATTTCGCTTCTTTTGAAATGTATACTATAGGTATTGGGTCCAAGCTATTGAAGAAGATTGGATATCAAGGAAAGGGCCTCAACATTAATGGTTGGGTCATCATGAACCCCATCAAAGTAGATGAAATGCCTTGTCATACAGGACTCGATTATGTGAGGAAGGACGTTGGGGAAAGCTTCAAAGCAGTTAGTGATCAGTCAACAAGGGATGAAGAGACTTCCTCCTCCTACTCCAGTGATAGTAAGGGCTCCATGAACCCTCATCGGAGGAACACCAAAGGGAAGCACTTCAAGAAGACCCAAAAGGTTTGGAGAAAGAAAAATCATTATGGTCGCTGCAACAAAGAGGGACATCAGGAAAACACGTGCCAAATTCTCCACAGCCAATAAACAACAATACAGAAGTCAACCGGTGACAACGCTCAAACACATTCATGGTGGTCCACTTTATTAAGGAAAGGACGTTTTTTTTAATAGTATTTTGTATGGCCTTAGTTTGTAAATCATGTGTTGCAAGTAAATTTGAAAGTGATGATATGTTGCCATCACTTCAAAATCAAACAATGATGTTTTTAGGCCTTCTTATGAGTAGTTGAAGTATTCATTGTTATCGTGTAATCCTTGACCAAAGAGTGTGCTATAAACTCTTAGCATGTGAGGGATTGTTGAGTCATGAGTGAGTGCAGAATATGTATTAGTTTGTGTGCAAATGATTGAAATTGTGGTTTGGTGAGGACACAGGTTGTATGTTGAATAATGTTAATGCTTTTGGTGGTCCAAAATCTCTCAAAGGGGAGGACTGAACCAGGAGGATCTCCAAATACTAGTAGCATCATAAACAAGCTCAAAACTTCAAAGTGGCAGAAGGTTGATTAACTTGACATCAGGTTGAAGTGCTTAGTGCCCTAATTCCAACGATGCAAACGACACTCCAATATGAGTCTGTATGGGGGAGATAGAAGTAGTCAAAGTTTGAGGTTGACTTACCCATGTGGCAGGCTTAAGGAGGACACAATTTGGCAAGAATCTAGCACCGGAATCCGGACAGTTTTCTGGGCGAAATTGTGGGTCTGTTAATTTGTCTAATATCCTATAAGGTTCAATAATTTTTTCAAATAAGCTGAAATTTCTATTAAAAGGGCGGCAGGCCATGCCCCCCACCACCCCTGGTGGAGCCCACAACAAGATAGTATTAAATAAAGGGGCGGGCAGCCATGACCCCACCGCCCCCAGAACTATCACAACAATTAAAATTTAAAATAGGGTGGGTGGTCATGACCCCACCACCCCCCAAAACCAATGTAACAACATTATATGAAAATGTTGGGGGGCAGGTTGTCAACCCCGCCAACCCTCCACTCTACTCCATAAATATATAAAACAATCGATGGATGATGGGGATGGACCACCATTTCGACGGACCCACGACCCAATATAAACAACCCAATGAATATGTATTAAAATGGGAGGGGCAAGATTTGATCCTCCAATCCCTCCTCAACCATATTCCTCATTTGCCAACACATCAAATGAACTTCGTTGGGAGATCCATTGACCTTTTGGCATATAAACACATTTACATAGTGCATTCGAGTAGGCAAAGCGTGGCACAAATTTCGAGACAAAGGAGGCAGAACCTTGAGCAGACCTATGGCAGGGGGTGGAACCTTGCCTAAGCATAATTTCCCAGAGGGTCAGTTTTGGTCCAAAGTCAGAATTGGGCAAGTTTTATATCGATTTTGCACCTCTCAATGACAGGGAATCAATGTTGATTCTAGTTTCTGCAATAGAGCTCTCCATTTCTTGCTCATTTTCCAGGTTGGAGGTATAAGGCTCCTTTTCTAACTTTTGATTGTACTTCTTCTTTCTCATGCCCCTTAATGAATGAAGGCCTCCCCATTGATCGAGCAGGGCACAAAGATGTAATCGAAAGGGGATGAACTCTGTTATCAAGCCTCTTGTCTTCTTTTCATGTTTTTATGTGTTTCTCCTCTTCTCTCATGTTCACATTAATTTTTTATGGTTAAGCTGCAATTTTATCCATGTAATTCTTTAATACATCTATAAGCAAAATATCTTGGATCATGAAGGTAACTAGGAGGGACGAAAAGTCTCTAAAACTACGCATAACACAATTCAGGTCACGGTGCAGGCTCTAGGGCACTATCAATGAAATTATGCAGAGGTCACGTGAGGCCGAGATGGGCAGTCCAGATCAACAGTGACTATCTATGGGATCTAGCTCAGCTGGAGGGAATATCCGTATAATTTTTCAAGGGAGACAGTTCATGTAGTAGGGGGACACTGGCAGTGAAAACTACGCAGATTCTGAAGGGAGGTTGGGAGCGGGCTGTTGGCCAAAAATGTGCAAAGATGGCAAGTTGGCCAGGAGGACATCCCTGCACAGTTTTTGGGCTAAGAGGGATGTTGGGTAGCTGGGAGACAACCCATGAAAACTGCACAATTTTCAGGAGGAGTAGCAGGCTAACTGACAGGGTGACTAGCTGACGGAACTGTGCAATCGTTTAGGATACTGCAGTGACAGGCAGCAGGTGTCTTTCCGTCATTTCTTCGTAATTTCTTCAGTTAGTGGAAGCGGGCATGCTTGGATACTTTTGCGCAATTTTTTGGAGGAGTGAGGGCAAGGTTACTGCCCAGTCAAACTTTCTGGTTGACCAGTTGAATGCTTGATAGGTTTTCTTACGAGTAGCACAAATTGAGATGGGCTGCTGTGAAACTTTTGCGTTGTTTTTCATGACAGCCAAATAAGTAAACTCCAGGATTTCACAGTGAAGACTTCCTGGGAGGTAGCCTCAAACTCTATGCAATTCTGGGTAGCAATACATGTTCACTAAGGGTTGAGACTATGCAGTGCAACTCAATGGAGGTCTGATTGTTTTGGGGTGGTCCAGTCGACATGGCTTCAGCAAAATGACTAAGTGTGTGATCGAGTGAACTTGTGGATACACGACCTTGCAAACACACACTCAACATGACTGGATGATAAGATACCTTGAATCAACAAGACAAAAACACTCAATGTGACTGACCGATGGGTCAGAGAAAAAAGCATGGCACTTGTGATAGACCGTTGAATGACTGTGAAGACACTTGCGCGAAATTGCATACAACTTTGTGTGTGAGTATGATAGATGCTTATATAGCTAATACAAATTTTACACATGAAGACGAGCTTTGTGTATAGCCATAACATGGCTGCAAGCATGATATTGTGACCAACATGCTAAAATATGTCTAGTGAACATTCAAACGAGGAAGGTGCAAACATGTAACACGAGCTCACGGGATGAGCCCGAGTGCTTGCAAACATCAAGGAAAAACCTAAGGAAGGCTCCAAAATTGGATGCAGGCCAAAATTTTAGAGGGCGTTGTAGCCGCTACAACACTTGGCGACACACTGGTTGAATTCCAGCTTCTATGTTTTGGTTCATTGATAGCACAAGGCCTTGGTATTTTAGGGAATATTCAATCGTTCTTTGGGTTACTTTGTTTTCCTCACTTACCCCATGGAGAGACATGGTTCAGCTTTCGCCAACTCAGTCAAACACAACAACAAGTTTTAGATTGATTAGATTTTTTCGAAATCAAGAATGGTAATTTGGATCGCAAGTTAAAAAAAAAATTAGAGTATAAGTTTTCATCTTTGGTGTTGCTCCACTGCCAACAGGCCTAGATAGTATCCTGGTGGAGCCATGCAGGAACACACACATTTCTCCACTGCTAGCGAGCCTAGTCAATATCCTGGTGGAGTTGCATGCTTCACCTCTCTTCACATGCAACCTTTCTCTTCTTTCTCCTTTTTATTTTTTTAAGAGGACTGTGCATAGGAACTTATTTATTTTTGGGGTGGAAGGGGGATCCTGACTTATTGAGAGTAGAAGAGGTTGTTCCTTCAGAGAAGAATCTAAGACCATTGACATAGGTTTGCTCATTTGTATTGTCCCCTTCTCTGTTTCTACTATTTGGATGAGCTTGAACACACAGAGCAGAAGGCTAAGTACAGGCATGGGGTTTCCTAGTGTGGACACAAGTTCATGGTTTGACCCAAACTTCCCTTTTTAGATGGCCTGTATTTTCCATCAAGACTTCATCGGCCAAAGGTTATAACCAAGCAAAGAGAAGACGTACACGGAACTGTCCAAGTGCTACAATGTCACAAGACTCTTTAGGTCTCAACCACATACTCATTCAAAACCCATAACTCAGTGGAGGGCAACACTTATTTACAAAAACAAAAATGGCATGATACTAAACAAACAAAACAAATTAAAAAAAATAGTAAGCAAAGCAAAAAACAATAAGCAGTAGACAGACTATGTCCACGGCGCAGGGCGTCGCCTCGTCTTACTGAAAATAATGTTTCAGATCTTGGTCATTGACAAGAAGGTTATCAATCCTCCTGTCAAGTGATTGCATATAGTGTGCGTGTGGTCCAAGATTCTCATGGACACTATACGTACCAATCCACAATGACTAGAACATCGTATGTTTTCCTTTGCCTTCATGGGATTTGTCCCATTTCAAAACTAATTCACCAAAATCAAAGTTAGCATTTTCTGCAAACTTCTTGTCGAACCATCTCTTGATATGGTTCTGGTGGAGTGTAAATTTTTCTTTTTCTTTCATCCCTTCTTCCTGCAGCTTGTGAAGTGTATCCATCCTACACTGAACTAGTAGACAAGGCTTGCCTTAGGATTCTTGAGAAAATTGGAGTGTAGGCACGTGGATCGTTGGCAGTAGGATGGATTCTTTCCCATAAACTAGGAAGTATGGCAAAGTGTTCATAGAGAATTTGGGTGTTACGCGGTCAGCCCATAAGGCATTCATCAAGGTGGAGTGCCAATTACATTGTCTAGAGTAAATGGTCTTCTTGATTATGTGGATAATGTTTTTATTTGTGGATTTGGCGAGACCATTTCCTTATGAGTAATAGTTAGATGAGTGTTTCAGCACAATTCCATATTGAAATGAAAAATCATAAAGCTTCAAACATGAAAAGTAATTTTCATTGTCAAACACAAGTGATACCAAAATGCCAAAGCATGAGATGATGTTCTGTTGGAGGAATAGGATGAATTCCTGGTCATTCACTTGCTTGAGGGTAATTTCTTATGTCCACCACATGGAGTAATCAGTAGCTTTCAAGAAGTAGTAGTGTTGTTTTGATGAATGTGGGAAAATTTCCTCGATGATGTCCAAGCCCCATTGCTAGAACGGTTTAGTCACTGCAACAGGGTGCAATGAGGTTGCTAACTTTAATGTTCTTTCGGCGCATCGCTGACAGACTGGGCACTTGCAGGTGCAAGCATGTGCATCCTTGAACAATGTGGGTCAATATAAATTGGCTCACATAAATTTTTGTGCAGTGGTATTTCCCACGAAGTGGCCCCTAACTAATCTATCATGTAGATTATGCAAGACCTTCTCTGCATCATGTGCCTCCAGGCACCTGAGCAAAATTTTGTTGTTGTGCATTCTGTCAAGCACTTCGTGCACCAACTAATAGGATAAACCTTTGAGGTGCAATTCCCTCTTCTATCTCATGGAGAAGTGAGGGGGTATGGTGCCTTGCTCAAGCTATTGGCACACATATTCATACCAAGAGTTTCCGCATGCAGTGGGTGGTGCTCGCTCTATATCATACATTTTGATTTCTTGCTCCCAAACAGCGGGGTCTTCTTCTTCCTCCTGTGCATGGACTGCCTCAACTGCGAGTTTGTAGAGACCATGATCCTTGACAATGTGAACTGGCTTGATGTCAAGATCACACTCTTGCAAGCATGTCATCCAGTTCGCACGTCGTTCATCCAACTCTTGTTGTACAAGTAGTGAGCGGATTGTTGGGTGAGGCACATTGACTATGCAACGATTCTTCAGCAAGTAGGGTCTAAAGTGTTTCAACACCTTGTATACTATGTATGCTTGTTTTTCAATGGTGGGGTAGTTGACTTCGGGTCCCTGCATTCTTGCACTCATGAAGGAGATGGGACATTCGTCGTTCAGCTCATCCTTCTGAGTGAGTACTACAGCAAGCGAGTTGTCGAAGGTGAAGGTGTATAGCAAGAGATATTTGTTGAAATTTGGGATATAAATTTCAGGTGCTTCCACTATAGCCCTCTTAATATGGGTGAATGTATTCTTTTCCCTCTTGCCCCAGCTGTATACTGCATCCTTCTTGATCATGTCTTTCATTGTTTTCACTATCTGCACATAGTCTGAGATGAACTTTTGAAAAGAGTTTATCTTTCCCAAGAAGGACTACATTGCTCTCTTGTTGGTTGGGTGAGGGATATGTGTAATGGTTTGGACCCATTCCAAATCAACCTTGATCCCGCCTCTAGAAATGATGCGCCTAAGGAGGTTCCCCTCAGACACTGCAAATATGCTCTTTTTTGGGATTCAAGGAAATCTCGAATTTCCGACATTGATCAAATATTTTCTTCAGATGGCATATGTGGTCTCACCGTTTTCTTGAAAAGATAGTCACATCATCCAAGTACACCACTACGCTCTTTATGATGAGTCCATAGAAAGCGATTTCCATGGCGCATTGAAAGGTTGCACCTGCATTCATGAGCCCAAATGGCATTTATCTGTTTGCAAACATACCCCACTTGGTGAGAAAGGTAGTTTTGAGTCGATCAGGTTCCACTACCAGAACCTGGTTATATCCTGAAAATCCATCAAGTAAGGAAAAAATCTCTGCCCCAAATACTATCTATAAAATATGCTCCGTAGACGACATAGGGTAATTTTCTTTGTCTGAGGTGTGGTTCAAGTTTTAGAAATCAACACACTAGTGAATCTGCCAAGACTTATTACATACGGGAACAAGGTTGGAAACCCATGTGGAATGAGGAACTCTATATATGATGTGTGCCTCCAACAGCTTGGTCAACTCTTTTTGTATGAGGGGTTCAAGTAACACATGTACTTTCCTCATCTTCTCTTGGAATGGCTTGACCCCTTCTTTGATTGGAATGACATGTTGGATTATTCATGTGTCATATGTTTTTAGATCATCATATGTCCATGCAAACACATCCCGATACTATTTGAATAAGTAGACAAAAGCTTTTCACTCCTGCTGTGTGCAGCATGTACCGAGATTGACAAACTTTGGATCTTGTTTTCTTCCAAAATTTTGGATCATGGTAGAGCTGTGGATTTTGCTGTTCCTTGGCTCCTCAAAGTGGTTCTGCAAGTCATAGAGATTTTCTATCGATACCACACCCTTGGGGATGAGGTTTCCTTTCTTGTCATCAGCTCTGGCCTTCAGAGATTGCTCATGCTCGTCTTCATCAATCGTTGTGTCTTTAAAGACATCAACATTGGCCATGAAGTGTAGTATCTGTTGATCATCATAAAAATTGTATAGATTAGTTATGTTATCAGGAATAGAGGGCTTATACAAAATTTCAACAGTAAATCTATCCCTAAGTGGTGACATCCTAGAAGTTGCATTTACTAAAGCATTGGTAGTTGCATTACGAGTTCTTGGCATAACAGTGATATTAAATTCTTGGAAGTTAGATATTATTCACCACACCTCTTGCAGGTAGCTTTTTAGATGAGGTGATAAACAATGTATAGTGTCACATACTTTTCGTACCAGTACTTCCGAATCACCTACCACTTTGAGTGCAGGAATGTTGAGGCAGCCTTTTGCAAGCCCAACACAAGTGTTTCGTATTCAAAAATGTTGTTCATGCACTCAAACTCCAAGCGGCTCAAGATCAAATGTTTCCAATGTTTTGGATCAATCAAGGCACACTCGGCTCTAGAGCCATCCTATGTCCTTGGTCCGTTAAAGTACATGGTCCATAACTCATCTGTACATAGACCATTTGACTCACTTGTACTACTGCTACTATTTTTACTGCTACTTCTAATGCTACTACTACTAGTGTTATAATGTGTTGTACAGGTTTCATTTCTGTCAGTTGGGCAAGGAAGGAGACCCAACTGCATGCCTGGTGGGGTTGGAGCTAGCTATGCAAGATAACACCCCAGTGTTGTTTCCAAGAGGCAGTTATTGAACATGAGCTCCGTGAAAGCAAATGGTTCATTCTCACCATTGATGGGAGTGATGTTGTGCCTCATGTATCTCTTGGATAACACCCAGATTTGATTGATTTTTCCCTAATACAAAAGCCACAAGTGTGACCAGTCTATAGCAAAGTACCCATTGAACTTGCTAGACCAGCCTCTACTGAATAGTATGCCATATGCTTGCGATATGTTGACAACAATAATGTTTATGCACTCGTGAACTCAGTCGTCATGAGATATTCGGATTATTACATCCCGAAGTTCACCAATGGATGGTATGAATGTCTGCTCGAGTTGGATGATTGCACATATATCTTGCTCCATTGCGCATTGATCTTCTTGGCGACAGAGAGCAACATGATGTTGGCTGACGTGCCTATTATGTACATACCTTTTCTTTAGCTTTGAAATATGTACATACCTTTTCTTTCTGCAAATGTTTTCCATATTTGCAAAAAAAAAAACAAAAATTAAAAAATGTAAAGAGGGTATGCCCTAAAAGAAAATCAAAGGGAAAAAAGAATGAAAAGGTTAGAAAAAATAAAAAATGAACCCCAAGAAAAATAAAAAGACCATGAAAGTGTGCAAGTCCAAATGCCACTGTTATTTTACTTTTTGTACAATAATGATTGTGTGCAAAGTGTTGTTATGCCACAATCCATGGTAGTCAAATAGTTTAAACTTGACTATTTCATGTTTTAAATTTTTATGTCTATAATAGAGAATAAAATCTAACCAAACTATTTAATCTTGGTAGATAAGTAGATAGGTAGAGTAAATAAAGGAGCTCAACATTTTAATCTGAGCCCTTGGATGTAATAAGGTTAGACTTAGTTAGAATACCATTGTAAAACAAAAGAAAAGGTTTTGATAATTGTTTGCCAGTTTAAGTGCACCCTAATAAAAAAAGAAAAAAATGGTAGGATAAGTAGGTAGATTAAGTAGACGATTGGTTGCAGAATTATGCATGACGAATGATTATCCAGATATTAGGTCATATACTTTCATCATAAAAATCACTTAAAGATATGGATGGCAATGAAGACATTTACATCATGGACAAAAGTCAAACTAATTAACTTCCTCAATCATTTTTTCCCTAAATTTTACTAATTACACATAAGTACTAAACGTACCAACAACCTAAAAGTTAAAGGGGCTCAAAGCATTTCTCTGACTTTTGGAGGGACCGGACCCTTGGCCCAATAACTTGTAAGGCCTAAGTGCTAAAGCCACTTCATCAAATCACCCCCTCTATAATTCATTCATTCCCCTCAAACCCTTTTCCTATAGTAAAATCACTCTTTTACTTAGGAAAAATAAATGGTTCTTCATAAAAACCCCCAAAAACACATTTTAGCCTAAGTCACAATTTTATATGAAGAATGCATTTTCGGAAACATTTACTTAGCGCATTTTATTTTTCCTATGGTCATATTAACTTTAAATTTTTTATTATTTATTTAACTCCTGAAACACATTACCCTTCCCCGTATTATTATTAATAAAAATCCCAAAAAATAAATAAATATCTCATTCCAAAGCTTTGAAAAATAAACCATAATAAAGTTAATTAAGTTGGATTAGTTAATCGATTCGCGATTAATTAAGAGCCAAACCTCCCGATGCGATAAAAAAGGGATTAATTAGTCATCTGGGTTAATTAATAACCTCTCCGCCAATATCATCATCCCCAATATAATTAAGTCATTTTAATTATTTTAATTATGCAGCAGGCCCCCTCCATTAACTCCCTAACACTTTCCATTGTCGACTGTCGTTCGATCTACCCTCCCTCATCCCACGACTCTCTCTCATATCGCGTGGGCATTTTGGTCGAACGTTAACCACGCGATGAAAGTTGTTTTGAATTTTCACCGACGTTGTGTGTCATCCCATTTGTGGCAACGTGCGACCCTCAACCAAAACCACCAACCTCTGAAAAGTTGTCCGACGAAAACCATTACCGCTCCCGCTTGTAGCTTTCTCTAAACGACAAAGTGTCCCATCAGTGATTTAACTCCAATTCTAATTTTCCATTCACCCACCAAATTCCAAAAGGTCATTGACTTTGTACATAAAACAAAAATATTCATGGTTTTTTCTTTTTACCAAAAAAAGAAAGTTCTGCTTCCATGCATGCACAGAGTACATCCAGATCGGAAAATTATTCCCAACTACCAACCACTATCAGTTGTTGAACTCCAGGCCACTGCAGAATACTGTGCACACCCTGCAAACCTTCACCATAGCCATTTGTCCCGACAGTCAACCATAAACAGGTATTTACCACATTTCCTTGTCAAAAACCTTTTTTTTATACTGAACTTCCACTAAATTGCTCTAAACTCAAATAATTCAGTACAATTAAAGTTGTTTCCTAGTCCTGAAACTTCACCAAGCACCTGTTTTATCTGAAATCCTTGAAAACCCAAACTTTCTTCCTTGAATACACAAGAACCAAGGATGGAAGTTCTTGTCACCCTAAATGTCATGCCAATCACTACTCTCCATAGGGATTTGGACCACCTTCCCTTAGCTGATAAAGATTTTCAAATTAAGGACCTTACTTTTGATGAAACCCCCTTGAAGCTGCATTGCAAGTATCAGGACAATTATCTGAATAACGTTGATAAAATAGGTCTTTGGGAGTCAAAACTACCTAAATATCAATTCCCCACTATCCATATTTTCCAATATATTACCTACCAATGCCATGCAAACTATGACCCCAATCTGAGAGCTGTAATGTCCCCTGACAAGAAAGTCCTTTTCACGATTACAACCAAGTCTATAAATGAAATGTTGCAATTAAAGCCTGGCCAAGACCTCACTCCCCTTTCCATTACCGATTTACTTGAAAAATCTTCAAGGCTTTCCAGTTCTGAAATTAACTAGGCTTATCAAACCTTCATGGAAGAAAATACAGGCCAAAACACCCCCCTCCTTACATGTCAAGCTTCTTTACAAGTCTGGGCTAGGATATCATCACCATGATCGCTTGCATTTTGGTTTTTACTACTAGTGAGTATTGAGATGAGTTAACCTTAGCCTACATGTCTATTTTCACCCTTGGTCAACCTCCTACAACCAAACTTGACTATGCTACATTCATTGCTGATAACATGCATGACCAATTCATGAGATTAGTGAATGAAAGAGTATTTAAATATTCTTTAGTCCTGTATCATCTTTTCCTCTACTACTAAACTGATAAATTCCCTTTCTCTGTACAAAAGCTTGACACTAGAGGGAACCCCAAGTCAGTTATCTTTTGGACTTCCATTTTTGACAATTCACCTTCTTCTCCCTGTCCTTATACACATTTTATTGATCAATTTGCGCATCCAGTAACAACCATGTTGATAGGAAGTCCCCCTCCTAGAATCAGTGATGATATCAAGAGAATTCTTCAGTTATCCAAACAATATAAGGTTGGAGACTGGTACTTGTAACAAAACCATACTGAGATCAAGATTTATGGGTGTTAACTACCTCCCTTTAAACTGCCCAAATACCTCCCCATGCGATTATTTGCCCTGGATTACTATAGGCAAATGATCAACTCTGATGAAATCCATTTTATGAAAGCTAAGAAGAAAGCTCAGTTAAGGATAAAGGATCACCTAGGACCATTTGTTTGCAACAACGGAAAGGCAGGGAAAGAGGCAGAGGAAATCCTTGAGAGATTGAGATTCAAAAAAAGTTTCATCTGGCCTTATTATCCTCATAGCTTCATCTGTGACAAAAGGCAGAAGCATAAACTATCCCCCTACATCCATCATAAAATTCCGAAGATAGAATAGTATGCAAATCAAATTGAATGGGTGGAGGGAACACTTATAGAACAAGATAATGAACAATTTGAAGTAGAAAATGTTATGAAAGATTTGGAAAAAAGACTTGATCTGGATTCCTTTGAACAGGTGTCTGAAGAATCTTCACAAAGGCCAACACAGGAGCATAGTGCACAAACATCAGGACAACCAGAGACTTTAGGACAGGGAAAAGATTCAAGGTAACAGAGCATTTCAAAGGAGTTGACCTAGACTGATACAAACACGAGCAACCCTCCAGTATTGCAGACCCCTCTTAATGAGGAGAGAATTAAAAAAATAAGTAGCAATGAGGCTAGCCCCTCCACAGTGCCATTGGACCAAGTATATGTGAAGAGGCAGAGATTGAATCCTCTGTCTGAATAGGAGTATGAAGAGACAAGAAGTGACACAGTGTAGACAACACTAGAAGGAGAGACACCATCTACCTCTGAAACACAGGCACTAAGCAAGCAGCAGAGTGTAGAAGTGTCATCACTAAAGACAGCTTCAGAACGGAGCCAGGATTTAAAAGAAAAGTACAAAGATATTAAAGCTAGGAATGAGAAGCTCAAAGCTCAAACCTATGCCCACTATCTAAAGATGGCTCCTACAAAACAAACAAGATTGATGTCAGCCTTTGACATTAAAGAGGGAAAGATGTAGATGACCTTTTTGAAGCCAATAGTACAACAACCGAAGTCCATGGTTGATTATTTGAAAGCAAATTTTGAGGTTCTTGCACAGACATCCACCCAAATGATCAAATTGAGCTCCATAAGCAAACGAGTGAGATGATCTATTCAACATTGAACAGTAAAGCCATCACAGCACATCAGTTAGAGAATTCTCTAAATAATACTACAGCACAGTTACAATTGGAAAGAGCCTCTTCTCATGCTAAGGATAATAGGATCAAATGATTAGAAGACCTGGTGATTGAGTTGGGACATGATCCCAAAGATGTAAGGCTGCTGAAAAATTGATAAAGAAAAAGAATGATGACATTGCTGCACTCAGGAAACAACTCAAACTCCCTCCCCTCATACATCCACAAACAGTAGAAGTAATTGAGAAACAAAATGAGGAAGAACTTATGGACTTGATCCTTAAGTTGAATGAGCAGTTAAAAGAAACAGAGCAAGAACTAGGAAAAGCTTTGTAGTCCAAACAGGGTGAGCTGACCACCATTCCTCAAACTGTAATATCCATGGTGTCTACAGCAGTGCCATCTACTATTGCAACATCTTTGGCACCCAACATTCCTCTAGCGACAGTTGTGCCAGTAACAACAACAGCAAGTACATCAGAGCCAGTAGCAACTTCAACAAAGCAAACAGCGGACGTAATAAAGTCCATGGAGGAAATGAAAATCCAAGCAACTAAAATAAAGAAACTAAAAGAAACATTTACTAGCTTGGAAAGAAATTATGAGCTATCATAGATTAATTACACTGAAGAAGAGAGAGAGAATAGAATGATGACAGAAAAACTCAAGACATTAGAGAATGACTTAACATCGGAAAATCCTTTGAGAAATATCAGAGATATTTTATGGACCAATATCATTGATTCCATCAATGATATTTGGTCTGCTATTCAGATCATTTTTGAACAGACAGAGTTAGTTAAACTAGCTACAGAGGCTATACAGAAGACCAGGGAAGAATTGGGAGAGAAACCTAAAGAGGCAACCCAATTGATGAACTTCTTGAATAGTAAAGCAAGCAACAGCTGGAACAATGGGATATCGAGTATCAGAATGGTACTATCCTTGAAATTAAGAAAGTTCTTACTAAGAAGAACTTAATACTGAACCTGAAAAGACGATGTCAAAGTATTCAAGAAGCCATAGATGATTTTATGGTAAAATATGACATTCTAAGAGAGAAAGGACTTCCAAATCCACTGGTCATAAATGACAAGTTGATGACTCATGAGGAATACATTGAGAAACTACAAAAACAATCCAAAAATCAATCTAGTGCTTCCACAGTGAAAGCACTACCTACAGGAAAAGTGTTGTGTGATGGTTTGCAAAATCTTTTCTATATTGAGCATGAAGTAAAGCATTTGTTCACAGTCCAGCCCAATTTTGCAAAATGCACTGAGGTTGATGAAATATACAGGAAATTGATCAGGATGAAGATACCAAATGAAGAATGGTGGACCAGCATGACCGATATCTTATAATTTAATATGGTAACTCAAAGGTAAATAGAAATATTTACTAAGGTAAAGGTCAGTAAATAGGTAAAGAGTATCAGTAGGGAAAAGTAAGAAAAGATACAACACACAATCACTAAAGCAACACCAAGAGGCAAATCCGAGTTTCAAACTCCAGCTCTTCCATAAATAAAGGTACAAGAGCAATCAATTTACATCTGTCTCTATGTTTTTGTAAAAGATATTTTGTATTCCCTAGAATAAATCCCATGTGGTTATGAGATATTCTTGATGTAATTTTTGTATAAATACTTCTCCATTCGAAGTATTGTGAGTGGATTCTATAACATCTCTGTAAATCTATGCTATCAAGCTAATAAATCTTTTGTAATCAAACTTGGATTTTTGCTAGAAAAGGAATGAAATTTGAGGACATTTCATCAAATTCTCATGCAGTGTGATCACAAATAAGTATTCTATCCTCGTGATTTTATGTGTTTCCTATATGTTCCAATGTTTCATGCATCCTAAATCTAAATGGTAAAATAGTCAAAGTGGATTAGAATAAGCTTTATTGCTCTCTGCTATCAACAATTTACCATTTTTATGTTTTCTTCTAAGCTATTTTGATAAAGGAATTCTTAATTTCTTCTCTATCCCCGTAGTGTTTCTCATAATTCCCTGGTATAGGATTCTTAATTGCCCTCTGCTATTTGACCTATATTCCTTTCTTATTTCTAATCCTAACTTGAGGATTCTTAATTGCCCTCTAGTTTTGAGCAAAACTATCACCCATTCAAGCCCCAAGGTTTGTTTTTATTATGTTATCCTGCCTGTTGAACTCATACCTCAGCAATTTGACTTGATCCAGTGAATTATCCTTGACTAACTCCATAGACCAATGGCCTAAAAGCCTAGTTTGTCCATTTGTTTTAGAACTCCACCACTCTAAAAAAAAAACAACCTTACCGAACATTAATAGCTAGCCTAATATCATATCAAAGCATAGTTAAATCATAAAGAGAGAGCCCTCTCTGGACTTAGGTGGGCTAGCACCCAAGTCTGAAAGATTGTTTTGTAGCTACCTTAGATACTTTCCTTCTTTCAAATAACTTCTAAGGAAAATCTGAGTAATAACATAGTGGCAACTCCACTGGGGAAGAACTAATCCTCAGTTGAAACAAACCTTTAAGAAGCCTAAAAAGCTTAATTTGAAGTATCTTAAAGGAGTGATAGAAGTTATTTTGAAAAATCCATAAAAGAATAGCATTAAAAGGCTCCAAATCTAGATTCAGGAAGAACTCACTACACCAGGGCTAGCCGTGATCCAAATCCTCCCCCTATGTTTGAAAATCCCAACATGATTTTGAGAATCATTAGAAGACAAGAAAGTTCATTAAGCCTTAGACCTTTATTCATATCACATTCATGTCTTGTTGAGTGGCTTTTCCTAGAAGATCTTCCTTTTGACAAACATTTTGAACTCTCTCTGTTTAGAAACACATCTGACAGTGAGTTATTGGACTTAGTCCAAGATCCAGAATTCCTTAGATAACTTGAAACCCAACGAGCCAATTTGTCAATTAATTGATATCTGCAGAATTCCACCCAGTCATCTCTTACCACCGATAGAACACATGAACTTTTTGAGACTACTTCTCTTTCTTCTAGTTCATCATTATTCCCTCACTCTTCTGAAATCCATTCCACTCCTCCATTCATCCCTTCACTTTCTCCCCAACCAATCATCACACAACATCCCACCACTACCTCTAGTTCTTCCTCCACAACCCAAACCCCTCATGTTACCCCAACTCCCATTCATACTACTACCCAACCTAGAATCATGGCCAATAGATATGCTCCCCTTGTGATTCTTCTCCCCTAGGTGCCATGCCTCAAGACTATTAGAG
Source organism: Pinus taeda (assembly GCA_000404065.3). Lineage (NCBI taxonomy): Eukaryota > Viridiplantae > Streptophyta > Pinopsida > Pinales > Pinaceae > Pinus > Pinus taeda. The sequence goes on along the minus strand of APFE031272104.1, from coordinate 27,549 downwards.
TAAAATTACTACTTTTGATGGCACTAGAACTTACAAGCCCAGCAACACACTAAGAAAATGACTGACTATTTTGAGATATATGAAATTGACACAGTTGACATTCAAATGAGAATTTTTGTTCAAAGTCTAACTGGGGAAGTTAGAACTTGGTTTAGATCTTCAGCCCCCCAAAGTATAGATAGCTTAAGAATTCTCTACCAACAAATCTTGAATAGGTGGGAGAAAAGGAAGGACCCCCTAAAGATTTTATCTGAATATGAGAACCTTAAAAGGGTACCTCATGAAACTATTCAGGACTATCGCACTAGGTTCAATAGTGTTTATAGTGCCATTCCACTCAACCTTAGACCCCCACCTGGTTTAGCCCTGATCAAATTTCCTGATGGATTTGATTCAGATATGGCTTTCTAGTTAAGAGAAAGGAACCCCCCCACTTTGGAAGAAATGCAAAGCATAGCAGTAAGTGTTGAGGCTAACCTACTTTCCAAAAGAGACAAAGCTAGGAACGAGAGAAGAATACCTGCAAAAGAAGAGAATACACCCTTTGAACAAAAGATGGATGCTATAGTTAAAGGATTGGATAGATTATTGGACAAAGCTGAAATAATTGAAAGGAAATCTCCTTGGGATGGCCAATAGGCTAATTTAGGGAGAAATCCTAACTTTAGAAAAAAACAGAGCCAAAATGATGGAAAGAATATCCCTGACCAGAATATCAAACCACCTTTCCGAGAAAACTATGCAGAGGCCTCCCACTCAGAAGACCCTAAACAAGACACTCAGATAAATTTAATGGGTCTAGATGGTGAGGAAGATGTCTTCCTAACTCAGGACGACTAGGATTCCCATATATTGCAACAATTCCAAACCCAAACAGGAGAGTCATTTGATTTCAGACAGGGATACGACTCTGCATTTTTGAGGTACATAAGAAGTATAGTTTAAGAATCATAAGAAGTACTAATACCCCGAAACTAAACCAGAAAACAAGTCCTAATCAACCTAAAAAGGGTAAAACAATTCCAGTGAAAAAATCACTTTAGATCCTTTCTAGAACAAATCAAAATCCTCCCAGCCCCACCATAGAAGATGTGTCTGATAATCATCCCAACAATGAACAACCTTCCACTCCTCTTCCCTCCAAGGAAAAATTTGAAGAGTCTCCAAAGATCGTGTTAGAAAAATCAGCAAAGAATGTCCCAAATCCTAAAAGAGAAGAAAGCATAGAAAACACTGCTGCCAGAACTCCAAATGTTCAAACAGATAAAGCACCTTTGCCATTTAACCTTGGAGCAGAGGTGGCCAAGCTTATAATCTTAGTTCGTTTGACAGAATTGGTAAAACATGATGCTTACAGGTCTCAAATAAACAAATCATTAAAAATCACTAAAAATGAAGACTTTGTAAATCTCTTTGATGACTAGCTTGAGTTAATTTTTGGCCCTGAAGTAAATGGGAAACCAATGGAAGGTGGGATACCACCCTTCTATGTCAGTGTCAATATCCATGACAAGATTTTGCATAATGCCATGTTTGACTCTAGTGCCTCGCACAATCTCATGCCCAAATCTGTTATGGAGAAGCTCAACTTAAACATCAATAGAACCTATAGGGATTTATTTTCCTTTGATTCAAGTCAAGTGAGGTGTTTAGGACTTATAAAGGATTTGTGTGTCTCTTTGGTTCAATACCCTGCCAAAACTATGCTCATTGACATTGTGGTAGTAGATATTCCACCAAAGTATGGCATGCTGTTGTCCAAATCCTGGGGTGCCAAACTTTAGGGGTCTCTACAATTAGACATGTCATACACTACCATATATGTTTCCGGACAACCAAAGAAACTATATAGAGAAACTTTAATGAAGTATGTAGTGAGTAGTTAGGAGAGATCTCAAAACTTTCCTATTTACTCAGTGCATTCCGATATTGATTCCTTTATTCTCTATAATGCATAAATTAATCCAAAAGATACTCCAAATGGTATGGCAGCAGAACCAAAAGAAATTGTAAAAGAAAATTCAACAGTCCAAATTCGAGAGATATCAAATGACAAAGAAAACCTAGATGCCTTAGCTAAGAAAGATTCCACTACCGTGGATGAAAACTATGAACATGAAATCTTATGGCATTTAGAGTTTGATGGTTTAGTAAACAAATTAGGTGTAGGAGCAGGAATATGGATACATAACCTAGAAAATGATCATGCAGAGGGACATGCCTATAGATTAAATTTCAAATGTACAAACAATATGGCAGAATATGAAGCACTGCTGCTAGGCCTCAAGCTAGTCAAAGGATTAGGAGCTATAAGGGTATCAATCATGGGAGATTCTGAACTGATAGGTAAACATATTAAAGGAGTTTACATAACCAGAGACCCTAGATTAGGACTTTACATAGGTACAGTTGTAGAAATCCTTAACACTTTTTTAGAAACCAACATTGCAACCATCCCTAAAAAACATAACGTGCAAGCTCATAGCCTGGCTATGTTTTCTAGCACCTGCAAATTGCCTTTTCAGCCCAATCACTAATATACTGTTGAGGTTAGGCATAGGCCATCTATACCCGATAATATTAAGAACTAGCATGTTTTTGAAAGCGATAAGAAGATTAATCACTTTCTAGCATTAGATGAAGAATTTTCTAGCATTAATATAGATGTAGGCATAGTTTCAAATTTTTATCACACTAATGAGTTAGACATTAACAAATTGGAAGAAAATTCAATAAACATGCTTCACCCTACTAAATTCATGAATACAAATATTCAGGACTTAAAGCAAATGGATATTGATGAAATAATTGATGATGCAACTGAAGTCATAAATCTCAAATATAACCAATTACCCAAGGGAATAACTCCTTTGGAGGACTTATTTGACTCTAATGACATTCCTAAAAAGCCTAAGATGGAGCCCTTGAAAGCAAACATTGAAGAATGCAACCTAGGAACTCAAGATAATCCTAAGCTGATAAAATTGTCTAAATCATTACCCCCTGATGAAAAGCTGAAATATATTGAACTGTTGAAATAATTCCAGGATGTTTTTTCCTGGAGTTACAAAGACTTAAATTCCTATGATACCAGTATTATACAACACACTATCCCTTTGAAAGAAGATCAGAAACCTTTTAAGCAAAAGCTAAGAAGAATAAATCTTGTTTTATTAACTTCAATTGAAAAAGAGATCAAAAGAATGTATGAAGCAAGAATCATTGCCCCCATTAGGTTTTCAGATTGGGTATCTAATCTTGTCCCTACAAGAAAGAAAATAGGAGAAATCAGACTGTGTGTCAATCTTAGAAATTTTAACAAAGTCTCACTCAAAGACAACTGTCCCTTACCTAAAATGGATCACATACTGCAAAAGGTAGTGGGTTCTACAAGGATTTCACTTTTAGATGGATTCCCAGGTTACAACCAAATTTTCGTCCATCTTGATGATCAAGCAAAAGCTGCATTCACAACACCATGGGGCACCTTCATGTATGTCAAAATGCCCTTTGGATTGAAAAATGCAAGAGCCAACTTTCAAAGGGCAATGGATATTGCCTTTGCAAAGGAAATCCATGATTTCCTGGTTATATACCTTGATGATATAACAGTCTTTTCTAAGTCAAATCAACAACACCTGGATCATCTCAGGCAAGTTTTCCTTAAATGCAAAAAATTTGGCATCTCGCTAAACCCAAAGAAGTCTTTATTTGGGTTGGAAGAAGGAAAGTTGTTAGGCCACATTATCTTTAAATATGGAATCTGGATTGACCCAACCAAGATTGAAGCTAGTTTGCAAATACCTCACCCAAGAGACATTAAATAACTTCAAGCATTTTTAGGGAAAATAATTTTTTTAAGGGGATTCATCTCTAACTTAGCTGAACTAATTAGATTATTGAATAACATGTTGAAAAAAGATTCAACTATTAAATGGACAGTAGAGGCTAAACAATCATTCGAAGAAATAAAATTAGCCTTAACTCAAACACCAGTCCTCACAAGCCCAAAATGTGATAGAGACTTCATGATTTTTTCCTTGTATCAGAACATACCATAGCTGCAATTTTACTACAAAAGGATGATCAAGGATGTGAAAATCCAATAGCTTTTTTTAGTAAAGCACTTAGAGATGCCTCATTAAAGTATAAAATAATGGAGAAACAAGCTTTTTCTTTGGTAAAAGCTATAAGGATTTCAGAGTCTATATATTGTATTCTCATGTAATAGCTTATGTTCCCAATGTTGTAGTCAAAGATATCCTAACACAGGATGGAGTTGATGGCAAAGGGGAAAATGGATAGCTACTGTTTTAGCATATGATATAGAGATAAAACCTACCAAGCTAATTAAAGGTCTAAGGTTGGCCAAACTTATGGTAGAAACAAATTGCCAAGCCCTAGATGTAAATTTTATTGCAGAACTAGATAACGAACAGGAGATAGCAACTTCACAGATCAGCCAACCCTTTCTAGATTCCCCCTAGTATCTTGATATTATATATGTTCTACAAAACCTATAGGATCCTCCAGAGTTATCCAGAACTAAAAGTTGGTTTTTGAAAATGAAAGCTTCAAAATTTTTCATTGTGGATAATACTTTGTTTTGGAAAAATCATGAAGGTATTTTGTTGGATTGTTTATTAAAAGAAGAATCTAACAAAGAACTCCAAGAATTTCCTGCAGGGGATTGTGGTGGACATCTCTACCGGAAGTCAACTACTGACAAAATCCTAAGATCAGGATTTTACTGGTCAACCTTGTTTGCAGATGTTAAAAAATTGTAACTTCCTGCCATAAATGCCAGATCTTTGAAGGCAAAAGAAAACTTTTACCCTTACCTTTGAAACCTATTTCCACAGAAAAACATTTTCAACAATGAGGTCTTGACTTCATTGGAGAAATTCATCCACCCTCTTTTGCTCAGCATAAATGGATACTCACTGCAACTGATTACTTTACCAAATGGATAGAAGCTATTTCCTCTAGACAGGCCACTGATAATGTAATAATAGGTTTTCTAGAAGCTAATATTTTGTCTAGGTTTGGTTTTCCTAACAAAATCATCACAGATAATGCTACAACCTTCAAGTCAAAGAAAATGATTGATTTCTGTCACAAGTATCATATAACACTTGGTCATTCCACAGCTTACTATCCTCAAGGGAATGGACTTACAGAATCCTCCAATAAAATTCTAATGAATATTATCAAAAAACTATTGGAAGACAATAAGAAAAATTGGAACAAGAAATTAACCAATGCTTTGTGGCAAATAGACTTACAATTAAGAAATCCATTGAAACCGGTCCCTATGAGCTAGTATATGGGATGGAGGCAGTTTTCCCCTCATCTTTAGGAGTTCAAGTCATGAAATTACTTCAAGAAGCCCAAGTGGAACCAAATGATATACAGAGGAGAATTAACTAGACTATCCATTTACAGCAAACCAGGGAGGAATTATACAACAAAACCCAAGTACTGCAAGAAAAACTTAAGAAGATATTTGACAAAAGGACCAAAGCAGAAGACTTATATCTGGGAGACAAAGTGTTAAAGTGAGATTCAAGAAGAGAGGACAAAGGGAAACATGGTAATTTTGACTTCCTATGTAAAGGTCCATACATTATATATGCTTTCAGAGGTAATAATGCTTACTTTCTTAAATAATTGGATGGTGCAGAGATCGAAGGAGGACCAATCAATGGTCGAATTTTAAAGCACTACATTGACCCAATTTATTAACTTTACTAGTTCAATTGTACATACTATATCCTTCATAATTTTCAGTGTTGATTGGATGGTAATTTTGGAGTTGAAGCCCGAAGAGAAGGCCCTAAGCTTCAAAAGTTTTATTGTAAGTAAATATCAATAAGGCTACAATGTAAAGGAGATTTGCAGAGCACAATCAAACTCTTTCGAAGGCCATTGATATACATTTCTTGACTTTCCACCAGGAAAAGCCATCCCCAAGTGGAGCCACCATTATGTTCCTATACTAATAGTTGTCATATATCATGATTGACTTGGTTTAGCTCTGAAATATGTACATACCTTTGCTTTCTGCAAATGTTTTCCATATTTGTAAAAAAATCAAAAAATAAAAAATGTAAAGAGGGTATGCCCTAGAAGAAAATCAAAGGGAAAAAAGAATGAAAAGGTTAGAAAAATAAAAAATGAACCCCAAGAAAAATAAAAAGACCATGAAAGTGTGCAAGTCCAAATGCCATTGTTATTTTACTTTTTGTACAATAATTATTGTGTGAAAAGTGTTGTTATGCCATAATGCATGGTAGTCAAATAGTTTAAACTTGACTATTTCATGCTTTAAACTTTTATGTCTATAGATAGAGAACAAAATTTGACCAAATTGTTTAATCTTGGCAGATAAGTAGATAGGTAGAGTAAACAAAGGAGCTCAATAGTTTAATCTGAGCCCTTGGATGTAATAAGGGTAGACTTAGTTAGAATACCATTGTAAAAGAAAAGAAAAGGTTTTGATAAGGGTTTTCCAGTTTAAGAGCACCCTAATAAAAGAAGAAAAAATGGTAGGATAAGTAGGTAGGGTAAGTAGATGATTAATTGTAGAATTATGCATGATGAATGATTATCCAAATATCAAGTCACATACTTTCATAATCAAAAGCACCTAAATATATGGATGGCAATGAAGACATTTACATCATGGACAAAAGTCAAACTAATTAACTTCCTCACTCATTTTTTCCATAAATTTTACTAATTTCACATAAGCACTAAAGGCACCAACAACCTGAAAGTTAAACGGGCTCAGAGCATTTCTCTGACTTTTGGAGGGACCGGACCCTCGGCCCAATAACTTGTAAGGCCTAAGTGCAAAAGCCCCTTCATCAAATTTCACCCCCTCTATAATTCATTCATTCCCCTCAAACCCTTTTCCTATAGTAAAATCACTCTTTTACTTAGGAAAAATAAATGGTTCTTCAGAAAAACCCCCAAAAATACATTTTAGTCTAAGTCATAATGTTATATGATGAATGCTTTCGGAAACATTTACTTAGTGCATTTTCTTTTTCCCATGGTCATATTAACTTTAAATTTTTTATTATTTATTTAAATCTCGAAGCACATTACCCTTCCCCGTATTATTATTAATAAAAATCCCAAAAAATAAATAAATATCCCATTCCGAAGGTTTGAAAAATAAACCATAATAAAGTTAATTAAGTTGGATTAGTTAATCGAATCACGATTAATTAAGAGCCAAACCCCCCGACGCATTAAAAAATGGATTACTTAGTCGATGGGATTAATTAATAACCTCTCTACAAATACCATCATCCCCGATATAATTAAGTCATTTTAATTATTTTAATTATGTAGCGGGCCCCCTCCATTAACTCCCTAACACTTCCACCGCTGACTACCGTTCGATCTGCCCTCCCTCATCCAACGACTCTCACTCATATCGCGCAGGCCTTTTGGTCGAATGTTAACCACGTTATCAAAGTTGTTTTGACTTTTCACCGATGCTACGTGTCATCCCATTTGTGGCATCGCACAACCCTCAGCCAAAACCACCAACCTCCCAAAAGCTATACGAATAAAAACATTACCACTCCCACTTACAGCTTTCACTAAACAACAAAGTGTCCCATCAGTTATTTAACTCCAATTGTCGTTTCCCATTCACCCGCCAAATTCCAAAGGGCCATTGACTTTGTACATAAAACAAAAATATTCATGGCTTTCTCTTTTTACTGAAAAAAAGAAATTTCTACTTGCATGCATGCATATAGTACGTCCAGACCGGAAAATTATTCCCAACTACCAACCACTATCAGTTGCTGAACTCCAAGCCACTGCAGAATACTATGCGCACCCTACAAAACCTTCACCATAGCCATTTGTCCCAACAATCAACCATAAACAGGTTTTTACTGCATTTCCTTCTCAGAAACCCTGTTTTTGTACTGAACTTCCACTAAATTGCTCTAAACTCAAATAATTTAGTACAATTAAGGTTGTTTCCTAGTCCCAAAACTTACCCAAGCACCTGTTTTATCTTAAATCCTTGAAAACCCCAACTTTCTACCTTGAATACACAAGAACCAAGGATGGAAGTTCCTATCACCCTAAATGTCACGCCAATCACTACTCCCCGTAGGGATTTGGACCACCTTCCCTTGGCCTATAAAGATTTTCAAATTAAGGACCTTACTTTTGATTAAACCCCCTTGAAGTTACACTGCAAGTATCGAGACAATTATTTGAACAATGCTAATAAAATAGGTCTTTGGGAGTCAAACCTACCTAAATATCAATTCCCCACTGTCCATATTTTCCCAGATATTATCTACCAATGCCATGCAAACTATGACCCCAATCTGAGAGCTGTAATGTCCCCTGAAAATAAAGTCCCTTTCACCATTACAGCTGAGTCTATAAATGAAATGTTGCAATTACAACCTGTCCAGGACCTCACTCCCCTTTCCATTGCCAATTTACTTGAAAAACCTTCAAGGATGTCTAATTCTCAAATTAACCAAGCCTGTCAGACCTTCATGGAAGAAAAATATAGGCCAAAACACCCCCCTCCTTACATGTCAAGCTTCTTTACAAGTCTGGGCCAGGATATCATCACCATGATCACTTGCATTTTGGGTTTTACTACTAGCGAGCACGTAGATGAGTTAACCTTAGCCTACATGTCTATTTTTACCCCTGGTCAACCTCCTGCACCCAATTTTGACTATGCTACATTCATTGCTGATAAGATGCATGACCAATTCATGAGATTAGTGAATGAAAGAGTATTTAAATATTCTTCAGTCCTGTATCATCTTTTCCTCTACTACCAAACTGATAAATTCCCTTTCTCTGTACAAAAGTTGACACTAGAGGGAACCACAGGTCAGTTATCTTTTGGACTTCCATTTTTGACAATTCACCTTATTCTCCCTATCCTTATACACATTTTATTGATCAATTTGTGCATCCAGTAACTACCATGTTGATAGGAAGTCCCCCTCCTAGAATCAATGATGATATCAAGAGAATTCTTCAGTTATCCAAACAATATAAGGCTGGAGACTGGTACTTGTACCAGAACAATACCGAGATCAGGATTTATGGGTGTGAGATGCCTCCCTTTAAACTGCCCAAATACCTCCCCATCCAATTATTTTCCCTAGAGTACTACAGGCAAATGATCAACTCTCATGAAATCCATTTTATGAAAGCTAAGAAGAAAGCTCAGTTAAGGATAAAGGATCACCTAGGACCATTTGTTTGCAACAAAATAAAGGCAGGGAAAGAAGCAGAGGAAATCCTTGATAGATTGAGATTGAAAAGGAGTTTCATCTGGCCTTATGATCCTCATAGATTCATCTGTGACAGAATACATAAGCATAAACTATCCCCCTACATCCATCATAGAATTCCAGAGATAGAATAGTATGCAAGTCAAAATGAATGGGTGGAGGGAACACTTATAGAACAAGATAGTGAACAAGTTGAAGTAGAAAATGTTATGAAAGATTTGAAAAAAAGACTTGATCTGGATTCCTTTGAACAGGTGCCTCAAGAATCTTCACAAAGGCTAACACAGGAGCATAGTGCACAAACATCAAGACAACCAGATACTTTAGGACAAGGAAAAGATTTAAGGTCACAGAGAATTTCAGAGGAGTTGACCCAGACTTATACAAACATGAGCAACCCTCCAGTATTGCAAACCCCTCTTAATGAGGAGAGAGTTCAAAAAAGAAGTAGTAATGAGGCTAGCCCCTCTACAGTGTCATTGGACCAGGTACATGTGAAGAGACAAACATTGAATCCTCTGTTTGAAAAGGAGTATGAAGAGACAATAAGTGACACAGTGCAAACAACACTAGCAGGAGAGACACCATCTACCTCTCAAACACAGGCACTAAGCAGGTAGCAAAGTGTAGAAGTATCATCACTAAAGACAGCTTCAGAGCAGAGCTAAGATTTGAAGAAAAGTACAAAGATATTAAAGCTAGGAATGAGAGGCTCAAAGCTCAAACCTATGCCCACTATCTGAAGAAGTCTCCTACGAACCAAACAAGATTGATGTCAGCCTTTGACATCAAAGAGGGAAAGATGCATATGACCTTTTTAAAGCCAACAGTACAACAGCCAAAGTATTTGGCTAATTATTTGAAAACAAATTTTGAAGTTCTTGTCAAAGACATCCACCCAATTGATCAGATTGAGCTCCATAAGCAAACGGGTGAGATGGTCTATTCAACATTGACCAGTAATGCCATCACTACACATCAGTTAGAGAATTCTCTAAATAATACTACAACACAATTACAATTGGAAAGAGCCTCTTCTCAGGCTAAGGATACCGGGATCAAATCATTAGAAGGCCTGGTGATTGAGTTGGGACATGATCCCAAAGATGTAAGGCAACTGAAAATTTGATAAAGAAAAAGAATGATGACATTGTTGCACTCAGGAAACATCTCAAATTCCCTCCCCTCGTACATCCACAAACAACAAAAGTAATTGAGAAACAAAACAAGGAAGAACTTATGGACTTGGTCCTTAAGTTGAATGAGTAGTTAAAAGAAACAGAGAAAGAACTAGCTAAAGCTTTGTAGTCCAAACAGGGTGAGCCAACCACCATTCCTCAAACTGTAATACACATGGTGTCTACAGCAGTGCCATCTACTATTACAACATCTTTGGTACCCAACATTCCTCCAACAACAGCTCTGCCAGTAACAACAACAACAAGTACATCAGAAGCATCAACAACTTCAATAAAGCAAATAGAGGACTTAATAAAGTCCATGGAGGAAATGAAAATCCAAGCAACTAAAATAAAGAAACTAAAAGAAATGGTTAACAACTTGGAAATAAATTATGAGCTATCACAGATTAGTTACATGAAGAAGAGAGAAAGAATATAAGGATGACTAAAAATATCAAGACATTAGAGAATGACTTAACATTGGAAAAGCCTTTGAGAGATATCAAAGAGATTTTATGGACCAATATAATTGATTCCATCAATGATATTTGTTCTGCTATTCAAATCATTTTTGAATAGATAGAGTTAGTTAAACTAGCTACAGAGGCTATACAGAAGACCAGGGAAGAATTGGGAGAGAAACCTGAAGAGGCAACTCAATTGATCAACTTCTTGAATAGTAAAAGCAAGCAACAACTGGAACAATGGGATATCGAGGATTAGACTGGTACTATCCTTGAAATTAAGAAAGTTCTCACTAAGAAGAACTTAATGTTGAACCTGGAAAGAAGATGTCAAAGTATTCAAGAAGACAAGGATGGTTTTATGGTAAAATATGACATTCTAAGAGAGAAAGGACTTCCAAGTCCACTGGTCATAAATGACAAGCTGATGAATCATGAGGACTACATTGAGAAACTACACAAACAAGCCAAAAGTCAAGCCAACTCTTCCACAGTGAAAGCACTACCTACAGGAAAAGTGTTGTATGATGGTTTGGAAAATCTTTTCTATATTGATCATGAAGTAAAGAACCTGCTCACAGTCCAACCCAATTTTGCAAAATACACTCAGGCTAATGAAATATATAGGAAATTGATCAGGATGAAGATACCAAATGAAGAATGGTGGACCGGCATGACCAATATCCTCTAATTCACTATGGTAACTCAGAGGTAAATAGAAATATTTACTAAGGTAAAGCTTGGTAAACAGCTAAAGAGTATTAGAAATAGGTAAAGAGTATTTGTAGGGAAAAGTAAGCAAAGATCCAGCACACAATTACTAAAGCAACAGAAAAAGGCAAATCCGAGTTTCAACCTCCAACTCTTACATAAATAAAGGGACAACAACAATTAGTTTTACATCTGTCTATATCTTTTTGTAAAAGCTATTTTGTATTCCCTTGAATAAATCTTGTCTGGTTATGAGATATTCTTGATGTATTTTTTGTATAAATACTTCTCCATTCAAAGTATTGTGAGTGGATTCTATAACATCTCGGTAAATATATACTATCAAACTGATAAAGCTTTTGTAATCAAACTTGGATTTTTGCTGGAAAAGGAATGAAAGTTGCGGACATTTCATCAGATTCTCATGTAGTGTGATCACAAATAAGTATTCTATCCTCATGATTTTATGTGTTTCCTATATGTTCCAATGTTTCATGCATCCTTAATCCAAATGGTAAAATAAGCAAAGTGAATCAGAATAAGATTTATTGCTCTCTACTATCATTAGTTTACCATTTTCATGTTTTATTCTAAGTTATTTCGATAAAGGAATTCTTAATTGCTCCTCTATCCTGTAGTTTTTCTCATAAGTCCCTGGTATAGGATTCTTAATTTCCCTCTGCTAGCTGACCTATCTTCCTTTCCTCTTTCTAATCCTAACTTGAGGATTCTTAATTGCCTTCTATTTTTGAGCATAACTATCACCCATTCAAGCCCCAAGGTTTTTTTTTTATTATGTTATCCTGCCTGTTGAACTCATACCTCAGCAATTTGACTCGATCCAGTGAATTATCCCTGATTGACTCCATAGACCAATGGCCTAAAAGCCTAGTTTGCCCATTTGTTTCAGAACTTCACCACTCTCAAACAAAACAACCTTACCAAACATTAATAGTTATCCTAATATCATATCAGAACATAGCTAAATCATAAAGAGAGTGCCCTCTCTGGACTTAGGTGGGCTGGCACCCAAGTCTAAAAGATTGGTTTGTAGTTACCTTGGATCCTTTCCTTCTTTCAAATAACTTCTAAGGAAAATCTGAGTGATAACAGTGCCAAAATCAACCAAACAATTGTGAAAATTGCAGTTAAAGATTTCGAATGAAAGAAAGAATGTAGGGCAAATAGTGTTTTCCTCTTCCATCCAGAATTTATTGAGCACAATTGTGAGTGAACCAGGAGATGCGCTTTCTCCCTTGCTAGTAGAGGTTGTGATGTATGTAGATGTTTACCCCAATGCGCACAACAGAATATCTCGTTGACTTTGAATCTTAACCAACTCAAACAAACTGATGTCTGTGTGATTTTTCTTCATTTCTTCCACAATGTTATAATCAAGAACAAGTAGACTCACCGAGATGTCTGGGTTGAGACTAGTGTTTGTATTGTCCGGCGAAGTGTTCTACAGTTTACTACTCTTGGACGTACTCTTGTTCACCGTTGTCTTCTCAGGCTTGCTTTATGTTTTCTACTTTTGGACTGTTGGTGGATCAACCTTCCTCAACAGTTCAATATTTTCTTGCATTTCCCCAAAGGTAGGGGGAGCCCCTTGACTTCTGAGTTTGTATCGACCATTTTTCTTTTGGGGATGCTTCTCAGTGTTCATTTTCTACACTATTTGTGAGCACTAATACATAATTATTACGTGCCCAGTGCTAGGTGCATCATCTTCGTCATCGTTTTTGTCTCTCGGCTGGCGCTATGTTTAGTGCGCAGTTTCATACTGACCCTACAACTCATTTCCATTCTGAACAAGACCCTACCAGGTGATCATCTTCATGGAATGAGAAAAATTCATCATTCGTGCATTGTTTTAACTGAAACAATGAGGTGGAGCTCTGTGTAGTTTTAGTCAGGAAGCGGTTGTTCCCTGATGACATGCTTCCTTTTTGTTGTCTGGGTGGGTTGTTTCTCACAGATGTGTCGATCATTCATTGTTTCAACTCATACACTTATGTCATCAAGTTCTTCACAAGCAATATTTCAATGTCACTGTCTTCCTTGTCTTTACCCTTTCTAGTCGTAGCCTAGGGCTTCCTCCTCACATCTCTATTTTCCTTCATTGATTCATCATCCTTGATGACTCCAATTGTGCATCAGTCCTTCTCTACAACGATTGCCTCTTCACAATTTTCTAGTAATGTTGGTTTGGCAGCTCGCTTGATGAACTGCGCAATGCTAGTTGGTAGTGTAGACATATAGTAGTAGATAGTGATGGATTCACGAGGTTTTGTGTCTGCTGCAAAATTATTCAATATGCGCAAGAACCTCTGATTGAAATCTTCTACCTTTTCTTTCGCCTCCATCTTCAGGCTACCAAACTCTTTGAACAACATGGTTTGGATCTTGTCATCAAATAATTTTACCAAAAACATCCTTTTGAACATACCCCAGTTATGGATGGAGTTGACAAGAAGATTGTGATACCATACTGTTGTGCGGCCATCGAAGGTACACAGAAACAATCTGCATGCAACGGCAGTGTACGTAGGTTGAGCGTCTGCAGTTGTAGGTAGAAGTTTTCCAAGTGATCTTATGCCTTCACTACTCTGTCATGGTCATACTTTGTGAGCATTCTCCCCAAAGACTTTGGAATCCTATGCAAAGCACCCGGGAGAGCCAATGGTACCTAAGTCATCCATTCCAAGTTTTGGTCATCCATTTCTTCTTCTTCTTTGTCCTCCTCCTCTTCTTCAGAATCTGATAGTTCCGACTCTGAGTCTGTTGGTTCATCTTCACCTCCACCTCCTCCGCTTCCTTCCCCTCCAACTCCTATACCAAAATATGAGCCCAAGATCATGAGGGTGTCTCATTCTCCCTGTTGGAAGACCAAAGGTTCCTCTCTGTTCTCAACAACTTCTGTCAGGCCTTAAAGTGTGGCAATAACTGCTTCTTCCACAAATGATGCAACAACTCCTGTGGGAGTGGTCTTTGGCTTCCTTGATGCATATGGAACATCTTGTATTCCTGGGATCAGTCTAGCTACTTTGGAAAACTAACAGGTGATGGGATGGATAGAGCGAAGGTGCTGATACGAAATTTTGTGTTCACATTTGGGAGGTGACGAGTAACCAACTTCAAAGTTGCACGTAGGTGAGAGAGAGTGTGAGTTACTATCTTGACCAAATTATTGGTGAGTGCATTTGAGAGGACATTTAGCCATAAACAATTGGTGGCCCTCCTTCTAGCGCTAGAAATGTTGACGATGCTGGATCTGCCAACATTCAAGGGATCTCCCTAGTATGAAGTCCAAACTAGACCTCACACTGTTTGGTGTGTCAGTCTCATCTGGTATGATGGCCTAGTTTCCATTGTCTTAAAAGTTTTCCTTAGATATTTCTTGTCAGCACATGGGAGTGGTCTGCTTTGTCTTTAAACAGCGAGCTTCGAGTTCCTAGTGAGTGTTTAGTGTTACTTAGGTCAAGGTTCTTTCACCACAGAGGGAGAGGATGGAAGTGAATCTCAAGTTGAAAGGGAATAGTCCCAACTCTTTCAGAGAAACAAAACACAGTAGGACATGCACAATTTATGGCAAAGTAGTACATACAGATATGGCAGTCACAAAAACATAATGAACAGATAGCACATATAATACCCAGCGGAATATTCCACACGAGTGCAACGATCGTTGTAAGAATTTTATGAGAATAGTTTTTTCGAGTTCCCGATGGGATAGCCCACATGGGCGAGACAACATTAACAACTTATACAACACATTTTCTTAAGAATATGTATTAGAACAACCGAAATAGTTCAACTATCTTTCATAAGCATAATCATTTTTGTAAGTTAAAGCAACATGCATTACAAGTGTCCAAAGAATAGTCTTACAAACAAATACAATACATGTGTGAAAATGTGCAAGCCTGTTATCAAGCTTCTGAATTAATCGAAAGTTCCAAGACACATCGGTACACCATTACATCACTAACCCTAATAGCGGGGCGTTGGAGCCACTACTCACTCCTCAAAGAAAAGGCTACAGACTCTCAAGGCTATGTGGGAGGAGCTAACGTGAAAATTCTTTTGCATGTACAAATGAGGGATATATATAGCCAAGGTTGAAACTGACCCTTGTGATTGTTTGACTTCCCTCATGACTATTTGACTTACATGACCCTTCACCTTTACATGTGGGTCTCTTGGACTTCCATGTTACATTACATTGATTAAAACAATATGGTCTATAGTAGTGATCTGGCCAAGATGACTCATGACATGACTCGACACTACAGAGCTGGTATGTTCAAGATGTCGGTAGTGTCCATGCCAAGCTGCGGTGCTACTAAGTGAGTGATGTGCTCTTGGTGTAACATAGATTCACCTCCGTAGGCAAGGTGGGCAAAGTCTTCGATGGTCTTGGTGTTTGCTTGATGTTTCATGTGCATGTCTCTCCTTCATTTGTACTTGGCATGCTGCATGTGTTTGTCCATTCATGAAAAATTCGCATTGCATGCACCGTTTGTTCATCTTGTTCATTTTCACGCCATGTCTCATCCATGTACCTGTATTTGCATTCACTCATGATGAGATGACATCAAATCTAGAAATCGCCTAGTCTACCATGATGCATTATCTTTTGCTTTCAGGTGTAGGTGACCAGGAGAGAGGAAAAGGCTCTTAAACTGTGCAGAGCACAATTCAAGCTGGGATGGAGGCTTTGGGCACTGTCAATGAAAATTGCACAGAGTTCACTTGGAGGCTAAGATGGGCAGTCTAGATTAGTAGTGACTGTCTGAGGATCTTGCTCAGCTAGAGGGTAGATCTATGCAATTTTTTCCAGGGAGACAGTGCAGGCAACAGGGGGATGCTAGCAGTGAAAATTGTGTATATTCTCCGGGGAGGCTGGTAGCGGGCTACGGGAGACTTCTGGACAAAACTGAATATAGCTGGTAGGCTAGCTTTCAGGACATCACTGCACATTTTCTAGGTTGAGCGGGATGCTGAGTAGCTAGGAGGAAGCCCATGAAAACTACACAGTTTTCAGGATGAGCAGCTGGTCGGCTAACAATGTGACTCGCTGATAGAACTGTGCAATTTTTTAGGACAATGCAGTGCCAAGCAACAGGTGTCTATGAAGAATGTCTACGCAAGTTATTTAGTCATTGGAAGCGGGCATGCTTGGCTGCTTCTATGCAATTTTTTGGAGGAGTGAAGCCGAGGGTCACTACCCAGTCAAACTCTATGGTTGACCAAATGGAGGCTTGATATCTTTTCTCGCAGGCAACGCAGTTTGAGATGGCTTGTTGAGAAACTTTTGCACTGTTCTAGGTGGCAGTCAGACCAGTCAATTCCAGGATTGCGTAGTGAAGACTACCTTGGAGGGAGCCTCAAACTCTGTGTAATTCTAGGCAGTAGTACATGTTCACTCACGGTTGAGATTTTTCAGTGCAACTCAGCGAAGGTCCAACTATTTGGGAGTGATCTGAGTGTGTGAGTGAGTGAACTTTTACTTACACAACCTTGCGAACATACACTCAACATGACTCAACGAAAGACACCTTGAATCAACAAGACAACAACACTCAGTGTGACTGACCTACAGGTGTGAGAGACAAGTGCGACACTAGTGATAGACTGTTGAACACCTATGATGACACTTGCGCGACATTTCATACAACTTCGTGTGTGAGTGTGATAGATGCTTACATAGCGAATACAACTTCTACACATGAAGACGAACTTTGTGCATAGCCAAAACATGGCTGCAAGCATGACATTGTGACCAACATGGTAAAATATGTCCGGTGAATGATCAAGCAAGCAAGGTGCAAAGACTCAACACAAGCTCATAGGATGAGCCCAAGTGCTCGAAAACACCAAGGAAAAAACCAAGGAATGATCTGAAATTGGATGCACACCAAAATTTTGGAGGGTGTTGCAGTCGTTACAACAATAAGTTATATTTTACATGAACTGAAATTTTCTAGCAAGTATTTTGGACAGGCTGCTACTACTTGGCTTGGATCTCCTTCTCTTCTAGGAGTATTTCCCATAAAAGGGACCAACACGACCCCAACATTGTGAGTACACTGAAAAATTATACCTTAAGTAAAATAAAACACAAGTGCAACGAGAGAAATATGTATATTTCTTCTTTAATTTCAGGACAATGTTACAGAGGGATCCCTTTTTTTGAAACTTGTGTTGGTAAGTCTCTAGATTCTAAATTCAAAAGGTCATTTTTTCTCACATGCCATGTAAATAGAACTTCTTTGTTATGGGTACACATGACTTGTTTTAGCATCCCCACATCAATGATCTTACATAATTCCTACAATCAAAAGTGGGAGGTTTGATTTCAACCTACTCGTTGGTGGATTCTTTAGTCCAAAACGCTTTGAGGAGGCAGTTCCACTTGATGCTAGGGTGGCTAGAGAGGATGTTGTTCTAGTATGCAGAGCCATTTTGGAGGCTTCTAGAGATCTCTGCACTCAGGGAAATCAGTAGAAGACTCGAATGATATGGTTTATTGATGAGTTGGTAATGCTACATTTTCTGTAATAGAATTTAACTTCTTTTTGTTTCACATAGAATTATCCACTATGAAGATCCTTAACGAGTTCTACCAATAAATATGCACAATTGGTTTGGAATTTCTTATAACCCATATCATAACAATAATCTAGTTTTAGGGTTATGGCTAGAGTAGAGATAGAATTGGTGTATAAGATTCGGTTATTGGTAGAACAATGGCATTGTTTATGTGCAACTCCTTTGGATTCAAACGATATATGGAGATGGACTAGCCCATTAAATATCTACAATCTAGATTACATTTAGCTAAAAGTTGTCTATATATATTAATACATTGAACATATATTGATGGTATGTTGGAAATACATGGTTGACATGTTACATCTGATTCATCTTAAAATCTCTTGTAACATTGGCACATTTTTTACATGAGCAAGAATTTTTTTTTTTTTGGCCTTAAAGCACACTACCAAGTAGGTTTGGTCGGAAAAAACACTTTAGAAGGCACATCAAGGCTGTGGGGGTGACTTTGAAGAAACCTTAATTTTGATATAAAAACCATTAACGGTTTGGGTAATAACCTCCTAGCTTGCCTGGTGTTTAAATTTAAAAATTTGTTATAGGAAGATTTAATTATAATTAGTTCTTCTATAATTAGTTATTAATTATGTGTAGGAAGGACATAGATGGGTATATATTTATTTATAGGGTCAAAAAATAACTAGTAGGATGGTAACAATAAATTTTCCATTCATACAATAAATGGCAAGGTATCCATCATGGTCAAGGGAAGACAATTTTTTCCCTTTTATATGAAGCTTAGGGAAGAGCTCATGTGCTTTTCTAAGTGCTCCACTATCATCCCTGATAGTTATTCACTGACTAGTATGGTGGGGTGGTATAATAAAAACAAAGGCTATGTTAAGGAAAATGACCCGTCTGGATGTGTAGTTGTGTGCTTTTTAGCAACATGATTATATTGATAAGTAGGGGAGGCACAATTGTATTTCCCAAAGTTGCAAAGTTACTATGCTTGAGGTCTATGGATCCCATTCCCGATGTTTTCTTTCTTTTAAAATCTTCAGAGAAAGTACAAAATGTGCCCAAATGGGTAGTAGAAAGTAGCAACGTTACTTATGTTACTCGAACTATCTAAATTGATGAATGATCCCAATAAGCATAACCCACATGTCTAGTTGTATCGGTGAAGTTACTTGCTAATATCCCAAAATTCAATGGAAAACCTGGAGAAAATATTGTAGCCAATGTAACAACATATATCTATGGTGTATCCGAATGAGCTAGGGCTTGGAGCTTCGATGGTAATGGCTCTGGGGTTTCGATGTTGTGCCTGCATGCAACCCATTGCTTCCAATGATCACCTGCTATTGCCCCCGTAAACTTCTATCGAACACCTACTTATGCTCCCGTTGACCTGTGGTTTTTTTCGCTATTCCCTCTAAACCTTTTGATCTAGGCTTCTTCCTTTCTATCCCTGGCTACTGGTTTTCACCTATCCATGCAGGCTTACCTCCCCTCCTGTTTTCTAACTTTTACCGTTTGATGTTAGTGCATTGTCCTCTTCTGGTAGCTGTCATTAACAAATATTGATAGTCATGGATGAGTTGGGTGATTTCGAGGAACCTTCGAAGGACGTGCCCATCTGGCCACCTGCCAGGACCACATCTGCCAGTTTGTTCCCTTTCATGTCTGACTTGCTGATGAAATTGAGTCCCTCCCTTTATTTTCTCACCCTTGGATCCCGTTAGTATCCCTCTCTGAAGACGCTCCATCTCTCCCTGACTTCATCACCCAGCCCCTCTCGTTGTGCACCCTAGCCCTTATCGATCCTCTATCAAACCCTAATTTCCCTTCTCTTGGAGGGGTCTCTTACCTTTTCCCTCCTTAGATTAACCCTATTTTACCTACTCTCAGTGGTGTTTCTTCCCCTTTCCCCCTTTTGGCGACGAACCCCTCCCCCTCAACAAACCATCCCCTGGATACTGCAATCCTTGGATCGGTTACACCTGCTTCACAGATCCTTTCGGCCACCTCTCGGGGGCATTATATGGGCATTAGCCGATTTCTGGTATCTTCACTACTATTCCGCAGGCAGCGCCCGAAAACCCTGGGGGTCCTCCTCCTTTGGAACGTGCTCCATCTTCCTCGTCTCTGGACACTTCGGCTGTGGGGAGCCTTGGGGTTTCAAGGAAGAAAATGGGTCTCAAGCTTTAGACTGGTGCAGTGCCCTTGAACTTTGTAGAGGACATAACACTATTGGATGCTATGGACATTATCGAGAGAGTTCTAGTGGGCGAGGTTCGCGGAAGGCATTACAGTGTGGAAAAATTACAACAATGGGCCTCAGAGGTCTAGTGTGAAAACCTGAAGGAGACCCTGAAGGTTTAGACATTTGTCAAAGGTTGGTTTGCATTGCACTTCAGCAGTTTGGAACATACGAATTGGGTGTTATCCACTGTATGGCACATTTATCAGGATCTTGTTTTACTCAGAAGATGGGTGCCCCTTTTTGATCCAGAACGGGAGAGGGTCGATGCCAGCCCTATATGGATTCAATTGCTTGAACTACCTTTGCATTTTTGGACGAAGGATGTCTTCAGATGTATTGGGAATTCCCTTGGTGTTTACCTCACTTACGATGCCTCATACCAGTCTTCAGGGAAGATGGCTTATGCCAGGATCTTGGTTCATCTGGACCTATCGGAGGGTTTGCTCAAGTTCATCGAAATTCGATGGAGGAACTATACCAAAAGACAACAATTGTATTATGAGGGTGTTCCTTTCCGTTTCTAGAGGTGCCATAAGGCTGGGCATCTTTATAAAGACTTCCCCCTGCTGGGAAAATCTAAAAAACAGCCCTCGGCACTAGAATCTGTGACCCACCCACACACTTCCCAGGACGCGCATCCTCGAAGCCAGGCTTCTACTGCTCCTCTGAACATGGTTGCTTCTGAGGTTCTGGCCAAACATCATAAGACTCTAGAAGTAAATACTGTGGCACCATGATAGCCGAAGAAGTGAGGGAGGCCTCCCAACCGTCCTCATCTGCCTCCTCCTTCTCATCCTCAGTCGCCTTCTGAGGGCTTGGCCTCGACAAGTATGAATCTTCCACTCAACCCTGTTTCCACTTACTCTTCATCTCATATTGATTTCATTTTATCTAGTTCTTTCTCTGATCTACATGCCTTGAATCCATCCTCTAATCATCTGGGTTTGGGTCTGGTCTCTGCTCCCCCTCTTTCTGCTCCACTCTCCTGCCAGTTCACTTCTAGCCCCATCTTCTCACCCAACCCCTCTAATCCTACCCCCTCTCACCTCCCTAGCCCTTCATCTATCCTCCAAGCCCCCTCTCCTAGGGGGTACATGATGCACTCAAAATCGAAGAGGCAAGCCCAAGACGTTGTCGGGCTTGAGATACTCCAACCTCCCCCTCCCCCTAAACTCCATAGGGGCTGGCCTTTTTATCTATCTAAAGCCCAAGGCACTGTTAAAGATGGGATCACTTTACGGGTTCAATATACTATCCCAGGGACGCTTAGAGCCAGAGAATCCCAGTCTATCCCTCCATGAAGATTTTTTCTTACAATTGTAAAGGGCTGGCTAGGCCAAAGAAAAAACTAGCCCTTCGTCATTTGATTACCATTGAACCACTTGATATCATTTTCCTACCAGAGATTTTGGGACCTGCTATAAACATCTCCCAGTCCCTCCAAAACATGCTTCCGAGTTGGATTTTCATTAGGCTTGATACCCATGGGAGATCGAGAGGATTAGCTTTGGGTTATAACTATTGAACCATCAAGTTGCTCAAATACTGGGGAGGTCTCGGGCATCTTGGTCTATATATTAGATCTGCTGAACTAGGTATGAATTTTAGGATATTTAATGTTTATGGGCCTTGCCAAAACAAGCCTGCTTTTTTGCAAAACCTCCTGAGTACTAATCTATTCTTGACTGACCACCTGATCCTTGGTGGTGACCTTAATTTCTCCATCGGATACTCTGAATCCTGGGGCCATAGGGCACAATGAGACTCCCTTTTAGATTACTTTCTATCTAAAATGGAAGCACACCATTTGATTGACATCCCCTCTGCAAAAACTCAAGCGACTTGGAGGAACAATAGGATTGGGGAAGATAGTTTGGCCCGTAGAATTGACTGCTTCCTTGTCAAAGAAAAGGTTATGGACTTGGGTTACAATATCAAACATTAGGTAGGTACACGGGGGATCTCTGATCACCTACCCATCTACTTAGCTATAAATGGAGGGCAATCTAAGCCTAAAGGTCCCTTCAAGTTTTTCTCTGTCTGGCTCAGGGAAGACTCCTACAAAAGAATGGTCACTAATTTCTGGAAGGCGAACCCCCCTGGGAGGGGGGAAGACAGTATTAAAGGGTTTATGCATAACCTTACAATTCTGAAGAGAATGTCCAAGCTTTGGGCACATAACAAAAGAGTACAGGAGGATCAATCCCTCTGTGGGATTGATTCGAAAATTGCTACTTTCAAAATTGATCTTGGAAGAATGTACACTTCAGAGGAACACAGGGAAAGGATGGTTTCTCATTACGCTTCTAGAGCTAAAATCCTTAAATATAAGGAAGAAACCTGGCACCTTAAAAGCAGAGCCATCTGGATGCATGAAGGCAATGAAAACACAAAATTCTATCACAAGTATGCCAATGGAAGAAAGGCGACTAACACCATATGGCATCTATAGAATGAGCAGGAGCGAATTGTTAATACCTTCCCTCAACTTGCTGAATTAGCATCCTCTCATTTCAAACGCACATACAGTGCTCCCAGGGACATAAACATCGCAGAAATCATCAGGGTAGCACAACTCTTCCCTACATATGTGGATCCTGAGGAGGGTGATGATTTAATAAAGGTTGTTACTCTGGAGGAATTGGAAACCACTTTAAACTGGTTCAAAAAGGATAAAAGTCCGAGACCCGATGGTTGGTCGATAGAATTCTACTTAGCTTTCTTTGACACCATTGGTGAAGACCTGCTCAGAATTGTTGAGGACTCAAGAACCAGAGGGTACGTGGAAACCTAAATTACCTCCACTTTCATTGCGCTCATCTCGAAGAATAATAATCCAGACTCCTTTGAGGATTTTCACCCCATATCCCTCTGCAACTGTATATATAAGATCATCGCTAAGATCATAGCAAATAGGATGAAACCTATACTTTCTAATCATATTTCGCAAAAACAATTCAACATCCTAAAGGACAGACAGATCCATGAAGTTGTGGGTACTGCTCAGGAAGTTATACATACTCTTTACTCTAGGTGTGGCAAAGGTATGATACTGAAGGTCGATTTATCAAAAGCTTTCGATAGGGTAAATTGGCTTTATATTAGAATTTTGTTAACTCATTTACGTTTTCCTTACTTATTTATCAAATGGATCATGAGTTGCATTACTAATATCCCTTTTAGCATCCTAGTGAATAGTAGTGCTTCTCCATTCTTTACTTCTGAAAGGGGTCTGGGACAGGGATGTCCTCTCTCGCCTTTGCCCTTCCTACTAGTTATGGAAAGACTCAGTAATCTCATCAAAGAGGATCATCAAAGGGGCAGATTAAAAATCATAAAGATAATAGATGTATGCATCTTGACCCACCTTCTCTTTGTCGATGATATACTTGTATTTATTAATGGCATCATTGGGGACATTAGTATCATCAAAGCCAATTTCTCCCTTTCTCAAGAGGCAAAAAGTATGATCATAAATGACAGAAAGTCCACTTTGACAGTAGCCGAATGTACTCCGCATAAGATCCTCTTTGCCCTGCAATGCTTCCATTTCACTCAGCTGCAACTATCTGATGGCTTAAAATATCTGGGTTACAAGTTGAAGCCACTAGGCTATAAAATCATTGACTGGACTTGGCTCATCTCCAAGATGGAGAAAAGACTTAATACTTGGTACCTCAAATACCTCTCACGAGCAGGACGTCTCATTCTAATCAAAAGCATCCTGGAGGCCACTCCTATATATTAGATGTCCCTGGCTTGGACACCCAGAGGCATACTCATTAAAATACAATCTCTCTGCTACAGATTTCTTTGGAAAGGAAACAAACAGGGTAGGAATTTTTCTTGGATCAGGTGGGAGGCCCTGAACCTACCAAAAAAATGGGGGGTCTGGGGTTTAAAAAAGCTAGAAGACTTCTCATTTGCACTTGTTGCCAAACTCGGTTGGTTAGTTTTAGGAGACAACCTATGGACAAGAGTTACATATGCCAAATATATTACGTTGATGCACACTATGGACTGGATTAGAAGACCTCACCTAAACACCTCGGGCATCTCTATCATCTACAAGGTCGTCCTAAAAGCTTTGAACCCCATCAAAGATGGCATCACTTAGTGAATACGTTCTGGGAACACTGTTCGAATCGGTCTTGATCCATGGGTGAGATGTAGGAATATGCACCATCTTCCTATGGATCTCATACCGTACCTCTAGCTACATAACATTTATTATATTGCACAAATTGTAGACATAGAGAACAACTCTTTCCTCCAACAGGCAGGAAAACTGCTCTGTATTTAAGCATTCCACCTGTTTGGACACAGCTTTGGGAGGACTACACTCAAGCTCTCACAGATGCCCACATTCGCATCCTTGATGGTGACGATGAGATTATATGGGCTCTATCAAAGAATGGGCGGTACTCGCCAAAAGAAGGATATCTAACACTGTCGGCACCTAGGAAGCCTCTAATACTTCCGACTTGTGGAGACATCTTTGGAAGCTTAAAGCTCCTCCTAGAACAAGGCTTTTAATGTGGACTATCCTTCAGAACAAAATCCTAACTGGTGATAATCTCCTCAAACGAGCACAATATGGTCCCCATTGGTGTAGCATATGCAAGAAGGAGAATGAATCTACTTCCCACCTGTTTCTAGAATGTATGGCTGTTATTAATCTTTGGAATCTTATAATTCCCCCCATCGTCCCCTCTGCAATTTTGGCTGGCAATCCTGGTTCAACACTTCAACATCACCTAAGCTCGGAAACCTCCCCCTTCTGATTTTTTGGACTATCTGGATTTCCAGAAATTGTCTAATCTTTTAGGACACAGTGCCGAATTGGTCTATTTTTGTAGCCAATGTCATGGCGGATTATTCTCTTATTCTGGATGACCCCCCCCCCAATTGCAGCTCCCGTAACCCCACCCCTATTCAAATCGACCACAACAAACCTTGGGCTTACTTTGATGGTGCAGCATAAGAGCAAGGATGTGGGGGGGGAGCCATTCTTCATCTAAACCATCAACATACATTTAGTATGCTCGTAGGCTTCCAAAGAGGCTCTAACAATACTACTGAGCTCCTTGCCTCCAAACATATCATTCAGTTCGCCTTGCAAAAAAACTGTAGAGATCTACAATTATTTGGAGACTAAAAATTATTTGTGATTGGTTGAACAAAAAAACCAAATGTTCTAATTTTGCATTGATTCAAATCTTGGATGAAACTTTGAGAATGATTACTTCTTTTGATTCTTTTACATGCTCACACATTTACAGGGAGCAGAACGGGGCTACCAATAGCTTATCCAAAGAGGTTGTGATCGGGGAGCAAGGCATCTAGTTGATTAGAGAGTGCCATGGTGATACTTTATACCAATACTTCCATCGGCCATTCATGGACCTAAATGTTTAATATATATTATTGTGTTTGGTTTTGCATAGGTCAGGCACATACCAATTTTGTATGTATATATTGACACTGAACAGCTCGGATATCAGTAGGATATTTGATTTGGCTTATGTTATTTTATTGCTGCCCCCTGCTATTGAAAATAATACTGAGAGGGGGGATGAATCAATATTATCTAGTTCTTTTAACAAATCTTCCTTATTTACACTTTGAATTATTTTTGCATATCAGTACCATAAAATAATGAGCAAGAAAAACAGACAGTCACATCAAAGAACACCAGATATAAGGTGGAAACCCAATGTGGGTGAAAACCACCTGCTGCAATATGTCTCTATCTTCTTTCAAATTAGAAACTCCTTTTACAATGGTCTTGTACTGGTGCAGTCCTTTACCAGTACGCAGGCTGCAACCTGCAGAGAGCTACAACTCTCTCTCGTTTTCCAGTCTCTCCTGGAAGGGAGCTACAACCCCCTACTTCTTTTCTTTCAAGGACCACTTTTCATAAATTTTCAAACTGGATCCATAAACATCAAATGATCATCAAGTACCAGTAAGTCACCCAGATAACCAGATCCACAATAACAGTAAACTAAACCCAGAACACCTTATCAACAAAAAAATCAGTCAACAAAAGATCTTAAGACAGATACGCAATTTCCTTTTCTCTGGCCTACGTCACTATGCACTTCACCTTCTGTGGCGCGCGCACCTCCGCAGCTGTGCCTTCTGTGGTGCCTCCGCACTGCGCCTTCGGTGGCGCCTCTGTGGCGTCTCCTGTGGCGCCTCCGTACTGCGCCTTCTGTGGCATCTCTGCACTGCGCCTTCTGTGGCGCCTCTGTGGCATCTCCGCACTGCGCCTTCTATGGCGCCTCTTTGGCGTCTTCGCACTGCACCTTCTGTGGCGCCTCTGTGGCATCTCCTGTGGCGCCTCCGCGCTGCGCCTTCTGTGGCGCCTCTGTGGCGTCTCCGCACTACGCCTTCTGTGGCGCCTTTGTGGCGTCTCCGCACTGCGCCTTCTGTGGCGCCTTTGTGGCATCTCCGCACTACGCCTTCTGTGGCGTCTCCGCACTGCGCCTTCTGTGGCGCCTTCGCACTGCACCTTCTGTGGCGCCTCCACACTTCAACAGCTGCAGCACTCGAGAGATCACCCTTCACAGATTCGCTTTCCACTTCACTTTCATATAGATCGAGCTTTTGAAACCATAACCCAATATTTCAGATCTTAAGATATTCAACCCAAAAGCATGCCCAAGCCAAATGATCTCCTTTGCTTTATATAGGCAAGCTCTTCCTCAAATCATGGACCAATACTATGGGCCAAAACCATAGGATCAAAAACTGTGGGACTAATACCATGAACCAACCATGAAAGTGCAAGAACTTTTCTCCACATGAAATAAACTTTTCTCTGCATAAAATTATGTGAACTTTTCTCTACATGAAATAAAATTTTCTTTGCATAAAATTCCGTGAACTTTTCTCTACATGAAGTAAACTTTTCTCTGCATAAAATTCCGTGAACTTGAAAATAACTTTGCTGCACTATAATTTATCATCTGACTGATTTGCCATCAAGGAAAACACTTGTCTCATAATGCCAACAATCTCCCCCTTTGGACTTGATGGCAACCTCAAAAACTTCAGCG
>APFE031272095.1:0-14442 GCA_000404065.3 Pinus taeda | reverse complement strand
TATTACTAAAAAATCGTTTTAATATATTGAAATTAATGTTAAGTTTTAAATAAATTAAAAAACATACTATTTTTTTTTCATTTTTTATTTTTTATTTTTGTTTATATTACTTTATATTAATATTTTCATTTATATTCTTGGTTGACAAGATTGAAGAAGTTCCCTCTGTGGAACTCATACATGAAGAGCTGGCCTCCCATCTTCAAGATTATGCAGAAAGAGCCATCATTTACAGATTTAATGGATTATGGCCACGATCTCAGGACCTCTATGCATGGATCCATGCAAACTGGACACATCATTGTAAGATCCTCTTTTGTTCGAAAGGTTATTTCATTGTTCTATTTGATAACATTAAGCACTATGAAAAGGCCTTGGAAGAGGGCCCTTGGTTCATGGGAATTGCAGGGCTATTTTTGACTCCCTGGTTCCCAGATTTCGATCCAGCCACTGCAGTCATTACTAAGACACCGGTATGGATTCGGCTTCCAAACTTACCTGCCCACTTATGGAGTACTCGGGTCTTCAGAGCTATAGGAGACACCTTGGGCAGCTTCATCCATGGAGATTTTTGGCGGGAATCCAAAGGTCTCTACTCCTATGCAAGAGTATGTGTGGAGTTTGACCTGAGTAAAGGTCTTCTAGAACAAATCAATCTCAAGATAAACGAATTTGTCTAGACCCAGACACTGGATTACAAGAATACAGCTTTTCGGTGCTGCCATTGCCACTAATCTGGGCATTTGCAGAATACATGCCCATCTCGCCCGGCAAAGAAGAACAAGGCCAACGTCTCCAAGCCCAAGTCCAAACGATGGGCTCCCTGCTCTCCTCCTCCTGCCGCGGATTCTGATTCCTCCAGCTCTGAAGATGAAGATAACGATGAAGAACTGAATCAAGCCCCTCATTTCGTGGCCCCTTCCACCGATGGTCTGGCGCCTTCCTCCGACTCAGCCATGGCTCAGAAACGTGTTCATTTGTCCTCCTCCTTGGATTCAGAAAAGGAGGGCTCCCCTGTGGAGGATCCCAATCTTCAAGTTGTAATCGCCCATCCACCCCAAAATGGTTGGGTTGAAGTTAAAAAAAGGAAAGGGAAAAAGCTTCCTGTTGAAGCCTCTACCCTTTCAGGGTAGCTTTCAACGCTTCTTTAGCTTCTTGTGCTTTGTTGTAGCTCCTTGCTTGCTTCTCTCCTTCTCCGGAATCGAGGTTGATAGTCTTATCATTTCCAGTTGCCGACATCCTGCTTCACTGGATTGTATCCTCTTGTACAATATTTTTTCTTAATAGAATTAGTCTTAATCGAGAAAAAAAATATATTTTCATTTATCATTTTTTAATTTATTTAGACATTATGTTACAACATTCCTACCAAATAATATATCTGGGGAGACTATTTCTCTGTGTGTATAAAAACACATAATATCCCATATACATATTCAGATTTATTTTATTTTATTATTATGATTTAATAATTAAATGTGAATAATAAATATAATAATATAGATATTTTTCTAAAATATATTTTATAATAAACATGGATATAATTAAATAATATTGGTTTATTTTTAATGATTAATAAGAGAAAAATGAGTATCGTATAAACCTATTAATCATATATACTTATATATAGTATATAGAAATGAGCTGAAATAATGATTTTAACAATTAATAATAGGAGGTAATTTTAATAATTAATTTTAAATGTTTTATATTAATTATATAGGCCAAGTAGAATATTAATTTATTTATTGCGTATACTTTTTTGTTAAGTTGGTATATTTATATTTTTTGAAATATATTATTATTATTTAATATTAATTAAAAAACTATTTTAATATATTGAAGTTAATGTTATGTTTTAAATAAATTAAAAAGTATTATATAGAAAGCTTCTTGGTTTGGAGATGTAAAATCTCTACTAATAGGGTCAACTACATGTGAGACAGATGTTTAAAACATTGAAAAATGTTAAATAATTTATGTGAATAAGAGTGATTTTGCCATTTATGTGTATGTGGAGAAGATGTTTAAAACATTGAAAAACTGTTAAATGATTTATTATAATAAAAGAATATATTTGTGTTTGTGCATATTGGAGTTACTCTAAACCAAAGATCATGAAAACCATGAGCACAAGGAACACAACTCGAAGGAGGGTTACAATTTAACCTTCCTAAAAGCCTTTTAGAGGGGTTGACTTCCCCTCCACAACAAAAAAAACCCTACTCTTTTTATTAATAGTTTGTGTTCATTTACATTCTTTGATGAGCATATCTAAACAAAAATGTATATAAATTGTCCTAATTACAATATTACAAAACATAAAATAGATAATGTCTTCCACTCCCAACAACAACTTGGTATTGATAAATAAATTTTTTGCAACATACAACATTGAAATAATATTGTTAGTATACAAACCCTTCATCATAACTTGTCATGTAATTAAATACACAAAAATTCATAAAGAAAATCCATTATATATATATATATTAAAGAAAAAACATTAATACAATATTATTATGTAAAGCCATACAAATATGATATAATTACCAATTCAATATAATAACAATGAAATTTAAAGAAAATGGAAGATCACTTGGATAACACTTGTTGAACCATTTGAAAGTTGTTTGACTAAACGCAGGTTTGAAATAGTAATGAAATTAGTGTTATGCAACCAGTTGATTTGAAAGTTGTTCGACTAAAGGGAGGTTTTAAAGGGAGGTTTGAAATAATAATGAAACTAGCATTATGCAACCATTTGAAAGTTGTTTGACTAAAAGGGTGTTTGAAATAATAATTAAATAGTTTCATTAGAGCAACAATATGATAATTTTAAACAATAACTAAATTCATAATTTTAAATATGATTAAATTTTCTACTTAAATTAATATGATCAAATTTTCACTAAAATTCATAATTTTAAATATGATAAAATTTTCAATACGATAAAAGGGGAAAAAATAAGGACATATTAGATTTAGGTTTATGTAAGATTTTTGAGCTCTCTAGGTAGAGTACACACCAATAAATCTATTGACCTCTCACTAAGGATAATTCCAATTATCCTGGGAACATGGAGTCATATGTAACTAAACACTATACTGACTAAACACTATACTGGCAGCCAACGTTACTTTTAAAATGCTATAAATATTTAAGAGAGGCTTGTCCTAGGCACTTCATGTGTATTTGTGAAAATACATTCATTACCTCATCTTTGATGGCACATGCTGACTAGGCATTAATTCAAAAGCATGAAATGCTCTACTCTACCAGTGTATAGGCATTACCTTTTTTGGTACACCCTTTTTCGGTACACAACACTACACTTAAAATTAATATCTTACAAAATAAATTTTTGTATTTTTAATTTTAAGTATTATTAAGCTTATAAGTATATTTTTAATCATAAGGATTATTAATATTATAAGTATTATTAACATTGTATAGGAAAAATTGCAAACTTAAAAGCTTCTCAGAAATGGGAGCAAATGGGAGCAATATCAATGAAGAAAATGTCTATACATAAAAAGCTTCTTAAAAATTAAAAGCAATCATTCTTAAGTAGAAACGAGGAAATAATAAGAAATTGTAGTGTCAAAAAGGAAGATACGGCGTCAAAACCAAACAAAACATGGTTGCGCTTCTTTAATTTCGCTATACACTAAACTGGATAGTGAATCTAATTGGATAGTGAATTTATAATTAAGGTTAAAAAAATAAAAATGTCATAACAAATAAAGCTCCTATTTATGTGAGGCTTCACCCTGTTTTATGTTAGGCTTAAGGACAGTTACCTATCCAAATAGGAATGGCTACTATATATTTTAAAAACAACTAAAGTCAACCTATCCTTTGGAATCTTATCGGATATGGATATAGCCTGCAGGTTCTTATAGTAATCTGGGATTAAAACAAAATTCAATAAAGATGGGAGTGAAAAACAAAAACAAAATTCAATAGAGATGAGAGAGGAGATTTAATATAGAGATAATATATCCCTGAAAATATATGATGTGATGGTATGCAGTTGTAAGAATTAAACTAAATAAAATATATTCTTTTCCATAATAATAATAATAATTAAACCCAGAATCAAATAGTTAAAAGCAACCAGGCCTTGGCCTGAACAAGTTACCCTTGACATAGGTAGATCCATAATCAAAAAGTTAAAAGCAACAAAGCCCAAAACCATTAATATGGTGAAAAGCATGGGTAGATCCATTTTCCCAAGTATTCCGTTTACATGGGCATTAGGTGCATCACGTTTTGTATGTTTGGGAGCTCTGGATTTTAACTTGAGTAGACATGCAGTACAAGTGAAGGTGGGCATGGAGGGACGGAAATTGTACAGAAACGCAAAACTCAACAATTGCGTGACTAAAGTAAAATGTCATGCTAAGACTGGGAAATTTTTCAGTGTATATAGACACAATATACATGCAGTACAAGTGAAAGTGGGCATGGAGGGACGGAAATTGTATAGAAACGCAAAACCCAACAATTGCATGACTAAAGTAAAATGTCATGCTAAGACTGGGAAAGTTCTCAGTGTATATACACACAATATATTTCTATAACTGTGATTATAATAGTCATTATAAAGTTCTAAGTGTATATAATAGACTACACACTGCATACACTAAACTAAACACAGAAAACGAAAAGTTGGCTTTGTTCATCAAGGACGTCCGAGGCTTTCTTTATTCCGATGATGATTATTTTATTGCAACTTTCAATTCAATAACCAACTACTATTCTCGTGCACATATTCCTCATGCATGATAATACATCTTTTTTCAAGATGCCATGCATTTTGTTACAAGCAACATGTTTATAGTTGATACTACATATTTCTCATGCATTGTAATACGTTTTTCTTCAAGATGCCATGCATTTTGTTACAAGCAACACGTTTATAGTTGATTCTACATATTTCTCATGCATTGTAATACATTTTTCTTCAGGATGCCGTGCATGACACTGGCCTGTTATAATCAATATGTTTATAGTTGATATTACTAGAGTTGTTGAGGGGGTTTTATTTTTATTTTTAGCATAGATTTTGGAATTTGATAGACATAAGTAAAGTCTAAACTTCTGAAAAATGGGGAGCAATCATTCTGAAATAGACATGAGAAAATAAAAATGGGGAGCAATCATTTTGAAGTAGAAACGAGAAAATAAAAATGGGGAGCAATCATTCTGAAGTAGAAACTAGAAAATAATAAGAAATTACAGTTTCAAAAAGAAAAATATGGCGTCAAAACCAAACAAAACATGGTTGTGCTTCCTTAATTCCACTTCGTCATTTACTTCTTGTAAAAAGGAGAAGAAGAAAAGTACTTCATATTCAAACACGTTTGACTATTACAAGAAAATTTGTTCAAAGTTAAACACATTTAGCCATTGACTTAGGTTGAGCATAGATTAAATTTGGAGCACGTTTTGAAATGATAAGACACATGAATCAAATTTTCAAAAGATAAGCCTAGAAAGGACACATGAAAACCAGAGGACAAGAAACTGTGTTGTCTGTCAAATGGGGAGCAATCATTTTGAAGTAGAAACGAGAAAATAAAAATGGGAAGCAATCATTCTGAAGTAGAAACTAGAAAATAATAAGAAATTACAGTTTCAAAAAGAAAGGTATGGCGTTAAAACCAAACAAAACATGGTCATGCTTCCTTAATTCCACTTCGTCATTGACTTCTTGTCAAAGGGAGAAAAAGAAAAGTACTTCAAAGTCAAACACTTTTGACCATTACAAGAAAATTTGTTCAAAGTTAAGCACATTTAGCCATTGACTTATGTTGAGCATAGATTAAATTTGGAACAGGTTTTGAAATGATAAGGGACATGAAGGCACATGAATCAAATTTTCAAAAGATAAGCCTAGAAAGGAAACATGGAAACCAGAGGACAAGAAACTGTGTTGTCTATCAAACTGTGATGTTCATTTTTATTTACAGTTTCATTTTTATTTAGTCACAATAATCAGTGAGGTGTGATGGTTTTTCTTACTCATAGTGATGAGTGAGACATGATGCCACTGATATCATTGAGCAAATCCAGTTTTTAGTAGAATAATAATAAGAAATTACAGCGTCATGGCATCAAAACCAAACAAAACAGGGCTGTGCTTCCTTAATTCTACTATTCCACTATAGTCTGAACTGGATAGTGAAGTGAATTTTTTAGTTAAGGTAAAAGAAAAATTATAACAACTAAAGCTCCGATAAAATTAAAAAGTTGTTTTATGTTAGGCTTCACGACAGTTACCTATCCTTTGGAATCTTCCTGGATATAGCCTGCAGGTTTCTACAGTGATCCGGGATTAAAACACTGGACACTGAGGCATCACATTATATGCAAGCTTTTAAAGTGATCCTGGATTAATAAGTTAAAAACAAAAACAAAATTCCATAAAGATGGGAGAGTAGAGTTAATATAGAGATAATATATCATTGAGAATATATATAAATATATAATTAATGCATATGATGGTGTGCAGGTGTAAGAATTAAATAGATGAATTTGGAATTTCTTTCCTTATTTATTAGAATCACAATCCACAATATAATTAGCAAACTAAAATATATTCTTTTCAATAATAATAATAGTTGTTAAAAGCAACAAAGCCATGTATTCTCTTGGATAGCTATATGGGCATTAGGCGCATCACGTTTTGTATGTTTGGGAGCTCTGGATTTTAACTGAGCAGACATGACAAATGCAGTAAAAGTGAAGGGACGGAAACTGTGCAGAAGCACTAAACCCAACAATTGGTTGACTAAACTAACATGTCATACTGCACCGTTTGCCAGACTGGGAAAGTTCTGAGTGTGATATTATAATTAAAATTTCTGAAAAAAAAATTGTTCATTAAAGATGTCGCTCCCATGATCCCAGCTTGCTCTGATATTTTTTTAATTTTGATTGACACGTCAACTTCAATCCTAAATCCCTACAAATTACAGGGGAGATAGTGACATGGTCTGCATGTGCATTTCATAGGGAAGAAATTAGCACTTTATAGCTTATATCAGTTTAGGGATAGACTATCAATCAAATCACATCACATGCGGTGGGGATATCTGAGATCAATATTATTTTCAATATTTCAAATAGACTGTTGTACAGAGGGTACAGAGTTTGAATTTGCTGAACTGAAATAGTCAATTCATGCGGGGATATCTGAGATCAATATTATTTTGAATATTTCAAATCAACTGATGTATAGAGCGGTACAAAGTTCGAATTCACTGAATTGAATTGAAATAGTTACTTCAGATCGCGCTGGGAGAGGAGTTGGGTGCATTAATATAATTTTTGAATTATTCATCCTCCTCTCGAACACCCGAACACCCTGGGAAACTATGAGTTACTATGAATTATTCTCTCTGCATGAAATCCCTTTATTTTCTCCCTTAAATATCTCTTTATTTTGTCAAATTGACAGGACTAAGTCGAATACTAGAGTTTTAAAGAAAAATCGAAGAGGAATAGAGAAGAATTGCGGTACTTAATTAGTGAAAAATGTGCAAGTCTCAGCAACATTCCGACTGCATATGGTCAGAGATATGGATCTTGATCATTGCGTAGTTACTTGCATCTAAAGGAACACATCAAACCCTAAACGCTTGAATAAATTAAATCACTTACCATTGCCATCCTTGTCAAAGAGGCTGAAGGCCTACTTGAACTCAGAAATCTGCTCTTCGGTTAATTTCACCGCCATAGTATTCGATCGAACTCTTCTGAGACGACTAAAGTTATTTCTATTCCTATATCTGAGATCCACCCGGTTTCGAATCCTGTAGAGAGAAAAGAGAACTCCTGTCGATTCCTCCGAAGAAGGAAAACTATTTGAACTTACGATGCCAAAACATAGACAAATATATATAGGGGTAAGGATTGGAGCCCTGAAATCCGGGTGTTGAGCGTGAGGTTTGACCGTTGGATGCACAGTGGAGATGATCGAACCGCTTAGATGCGATATACCCTCCGATTGGAGGGGAGCCTCAATGGGAAGTTGTAGGTGAGAGTTTATTTAAGCTTTCCCAATACAAAATTAAATGGAATGCATTTAGCTTAACTAAGGAGTCCTACATGATATTTCTAGTTATAATTGGCAGATGCTGGATTCTTGTGGGAATGAACTGGATTGGTTGTTAATAATGTCTAACAAAAAAACTTATGTTATTTGAATTTATATAGGTGACACTTCTCTTTTGGGATGAGCTTTCAGTGAAACCATTGTTCACCACAAGGTAATCTATATTTAGCTTCTCTCTTCATTTTGCAACATGATATTTTTCTGAAACATTGTTCTGGGTCCACCGCAAAGTTTATGATATTGTTGTGTGTGGCTTTCCAAGGAAAATCCATATTTTCACAACCCAAAATACAGGGTGTACTCCGAAAAATGTGGACTGGATAACGTTCTTATGCCATGGGGACACGATGAGTATATGTACCTGGTAATATACTCTCAAAAAATAAGCTAAAAGATCATTTCATTTCATGTGACCTACATGGAATATTTGATTGTTCATTGCCTCCGGTTGCTCTCTTCATCATACGATTTCACTCTTTCTACGTTAACAAAGCAAATTTGCATTTGCTTTGGAAACCTGAAAAATTATGATTTCACTGGACTAATAACACATCTAATGGATGACGTATTTGTTACATCTTTGCATTGTGAAGGTTCCTACATGCTCGTGAAGGTTCCTACATGCTCTTGCTAAATGATGAAGATAAGTATATGCTCAAGTGGGTTAAAATATTCAAATATTCTGGATGATAATTCTCTTCCCTGCTTCTTGGTTCGCACTGGCCGGGCATTGAGGCATCCATTGGCGGCTTCTCAACACCGCTAAGGAAATTACCAAAAAACACAGTTACCCACCTGAGGTTGTGCACACTACACTCTATGCTAACAAAATTACCAAAATATTCTTGCACCAGCAGGGCATTGAGGCATCCATTGGCCGCTTCCCAACGCCGCTAAGGAAATTAACAAGAAACACAGTTATCCACCTCAGGTTGCGCATGCTACTGTTAACGAAATTGCCAAGAAATGCAGTTACACTCAATTCTATGCTAAGGAAATTAGCAAGAAACAGACTTACCCACCTCAACTAATTAATAATATACAATAAAGATATAACACAGTTGTCCACCTCAGGTTGCGCGCACTACACTCGCACACTACACTCTATGCTAACGAAATTGCCAAGAAATGCAGTTACCCACCTCAGGTTGCGCGCACTACACTCGCACACTACACTCTATGCTAACGAAATTGCCAAGAAATGCAGTTACCCACCTCAGGTTGGGCACACTAAACTCTATGTTAAGGAAATTAGCAAGAAACAGAGTTACCCACCTCAACTAATTAATAATATACAATAAAGATTTGTAAATTCATCTCAACACATCTGCAGATTTTATAGCTCTTTATCAGGAAGCTAGGGAGAACCCTGATGAGATTGAGAGATCTATAGATTTTAAGTTTACGGCATGGTTTTAACCATTCTCTAAATGTGGGTTGAGTCAATAAGCAATGCAGTGAAAAATATAAGCAGGGTAATCTCCTTAATAAATCCAGGAGATAGCTAAAGGCAGCGACAGGGTAACCATGTCCAAGGCATAAAGGATAAATTGAATTAATGTGGGAGAGCCAGAGGCAGTGATACAAGGGATAAATTCAATTAGTGTGGGAGAGCTAGAGGCAGCGATACAAGGGTTACAGTGATTAATGATACAAATTTAATAAACAGGGTAGATACATAAACTAGGGTCAAGCTCGTTAAGCCAGAGCCAGAGCCCCATCCATACATAGCCCTCTTAAACCAATTAATGAGAATCTAGCCATTACCGATCCATGGTTTTAGCCTATATTCTAGGCAATGTTGGAAATGCCAGTTAAATGGTTTTTTAATCCTAATGAACTGAACGGCAAAAACAGAGATAATAGATGTGTGTTGAACCAATACAGTGAGTGAAAGAAATGCCGGTTCATCTACTTAATGCATCCACTAGAAACAAATCCATTAATAGATACCTGGATTCCATCTTTTCGTCCCTCTTTTCGTCCCTTGACGGTTTGAAGTATAGCAACAACAATGCCGTTATCCTTTTGTTTTTCCATAAATTAGGATTTTATGGCTGAAGAGTTGAAATAAGACAAAATAATGAGTAAAACCAGCGCAGAACAGAGATCAGAGGAAATGCTAGAATGAAAATAAAGTACACTGGTGCAGAGAGATCATTCATTTATATTAATACTGAGATATGATTTATCTCTATGGGCAAAAAAGCTGAGAGAGCTCACTCACCCAACAATTTTTGAACAATTGTTTGTTTTTGTTTGTTTGTTTTTTTGTTTGTTTGTTTGTTTTTTGTTTGTTTGTTTGTTTGTTTTTTTGTTTGTTTGTTTTTTTTGTTTTTTTGTTTTTTTGTTTTTTTGTTTTTTTGTTTTTTGTTTTGTTTTTTTTTTTTTGAAAGATGTTTGCACCTTCCAAGAATGATGCAGGCGTCTCCCTTGCAAAAATATGATCCAAGTGCCTGTAATCTATTCCATCCTCCTCCTCCATCAAGCATTGACAACACTAACTGAGACTCAACCAGACTCAAACTCTGACTCAAACACATACCTACACCAACTCAGACTCACCCAGACCATCCAAACAGAAACAAACCAGCAATCACAGACATATCCGTGCAGTCCAGATGATGAAAGGAGGAGGAAGATAAATGTTTATATATACAGAGCTTCTTTCACCGACCTCCAACGGATTCATAATTCATAATTCGCAGAGTCCCTCTAGAATCATCCTAGAAGGCATCACTCACGCTTTTAATAATGCTTTTGAATTTTAATTAAATCATTGCTTTTTCATCACCACCCTTTTAAGAACACTTTTGAATTTTAATTAAATCATTGCTTTTTCAAAGATATTTGTGAAGTCCCTCCAGAATCATCTTGGAACGCATTACTCACGCTTTTGAATTTTATTTAATTCATTGTTTTCTCAAAGATATTTCAATTTTTTTTTTTTTCAAATTAATATATGCCTTCACTCGAAGCTATGAGTCTATTTTATTTATTTTTTAAATATTTTTTAATATCAAAATATATTTAATTTAATGTTTTATCTCGTAATTTGTATTAACATAAATAATGTTTTTTTGGGTTTGTTTTGTATTTTATTTATATGTGGAAAAAGTTAAATTTTCAAGTAAATATTTCATTTTAATTAAAAGTTGTATGTGTAAATACTTTTTGTGGTTATGAATATAAAAAAAATAGTTTATATAATTTATAAATAAAATATTTGGAAAAAATAAGTTAATTGATAATGTCATAATTGTAGTAAAACATTTTTTTTTTATTTTTAAACACATACATATTTCTCATAGTTTTCTACTGACAATGCTATTACTAGCATTTGCACCAGATATTGCAAAGGAAACACTATAAGCCATAAATTGAAAAACAATTGTGACATGGGAGTGGGAAAATCTAAAAACGATCTTACCTTTTTTTATAAGAGAAAAAAAACATCAAACATTTTCTAGAAATCATATCTCATGACCTTGCATCTCTGTGTCACATATAAATATAAAAAAAACTCACAAAGTAAAGAAACTTTTACTACTATAACTCTGTGTTCTTCCAACTGTTCTGAAATACTATATCAACTTACAGAAAATTTTTCTTTAGAGCCTATTCTTCACAAGAGATATTCTTGACTGCTCTAAATATTCATCTTGAAGATATGAAAAAGACATGACAAGTACAGACAATTACAAAAAAAAAAACAGCCAGATTGCAGAGAACAGTCCTGTACAGACCATTAGAAATGGATACTCCCGAGCTGTAGATACTACCGTTTTTGTGGGCTTGGTAGAAGAGCTTTCCAGGCAAGCAGTAACATCCCATATTTGATAACCGATCTGCCTCTTGATTCTGTTCTTTACAAGAATTCAACAAATTTCTGACACGTTTCATCCAAAATGTGAGGGAAGGTGGTCCAAAAGAAGACTTTTGTTGTACCCTATTTAAAATCATCTTTGACTCACCAAAAACATATAAGTTCTTTTTTGCTAGCCAATGAGAAGATAGAAGAGCCCCAAAGAGCTATAAGCTCCGCTCTATTGTTAGACCCAAAGTCACCATTCCACCATAAATAAAAATAGCTACATGTCTTTAGAACTAAAAAAAGCCCCACCGCCACAAGCCCTATAAGTGTATGCCCCCATAAAAACATACAACTAGATGATTAGTCCATACTTCCTTGTGTTGAAAGGACTAAAAAAGCCCCACTGCCACAGACCCTATAAGTATATGCCCCATCAAAACATGCAACTGGATAATTAGTCCATACCTCCTTGTGTTGAAAGGGTCTTAAAAAGGTCTTAAAGGAGTCTTCTCCGACATAGGACCAATATCCAAAGTCAAAGAGCCGAGATATTTCATTGTTGATATCACATATATTTCACTTAATTTTATTGATATGTTTGGCCTTAGAAACCTTCAACATACTTTCCTAACTGGCTATGTCTTCAAGAGAGATCATTGAAGGCTGTGATACTCGCAACTTGGTGCAAAAACAATATAGAGCTTCGTTGGTACTTCATGCATTATCTATATGTTAGCATACAATAAATTTATTTTATGGACATATAATAACATTTAAGAAGCCTCCATTGGAGTCTTCGGCTACCGTTGGAGCAATCAATTCATAAAATAATCTCCTCCCTAAATTTTAAATTAGTATCCATACTACCATTGTGACTTCAATAATTTGTGTCTTAATTTGAATGGATCTACGTGGGTTCAACAATTATGTCAACCTCTTCATCATAATGTGATCCAATTCCCAAGATGAATGCAATAAAGTGAGGAGTCACTCATGAAATATTTAAAGCCTATTTCCAGAGAAAATTCCAAATCGTGACAGATGCATGAACAAATGCCAAAGGCAGAAACTATACCATATATAGCCAATACCCAGTCTCAAATTGGAAGAGATATTTTAATACTATGGTGAATTAGAAGTGTAAAACATAACAAAGGGGATTCTGAGTTTTGTCCCAAAAATTGCAACAGGGGATTCTGAGTTCAGTCTCAAAAATTGCAACAGCCTGTAGAGAGTGATTATATTGACGACTCGATTTATGATGGATTGTCTACAACTTCCTTTTTTTTATAAGAGAACAAAACGATCTTACTTTTTTTTATAAGAGAAAAAAAACATCAAACATTTTCTAGAAATCATATCTCATGACCTTGCATCTCTGTGTCACATATAAAGTCTCAAAGAAACTCAGAAAGTAAAGAAACTTTTACTACTACAACTCTGTGTTCTTCCAACTGTTCTGAAATACTATATCAACTTACAAAAAACTTTTCTTTAGAGCAGATTTTCTAGATTGTTCTAAATATTCATCTTTTTTATAAGAGAAAAAAATGATCTTACATTTTTTTATAAGAGAAAAAACCATCAAACATTTTCTAGAAATCATATCTCATGACCTTGCATCTCTGTGTCACATATAAAGTCTCAAAAAACTCAGAAAGTAGAGAAACTTTTACTACTCCAACTTTGTGTTCTTCTACCTGTTCTGAAATACTATATCAACTTACAAAAAACTTTTCTTTAGAGCCTATTCTTCACAACAGATTTTCTAGAATGTTCTGAATATTCATCTTGAAGATATGAAAAATACATGACAGGTACAAACAATTACAAAAAAAACAACGAGATTGCAAAGAACAACCCTGTACATACCATTAGAAATGGATACTCCCCGAGCTGTAGAGAGTATCATTAATGTGGGGTTGGTAGAAGAGCTTTCCAGGCAAGCAGTAGCATCCCATATTTGATAATCGATCTGCCTCTTGATTCTGTTCTTTATAGGAATTCAACAAATTTCTGATAAGTTTCATCCAAAATGTGAGGTAAGGTGGTCCAAAAGAAGACTTTTGTTGTACTCAATCTAAAATCACCTTTGAGTCACTCATTTTAGGATCATGGTTTGGAGAGATATTGGCATGCAAAACGTCCATCACCACCACGAGTGTAGAATCCTCTAGAAGATGATTCGTTACCCGATGCGTAGACTATCTTCAAAATCTGGGCAGTAGTGCATGCATATGCAACAAAGTATTTATCGCTTGCAAGAATGTATCCTGGAATCAATCCTTGGTCGGCAATTCTTGTGTGTCCTAGAGTATTCCTCAAATTGGAGAGCCGCAATGTGAAATCTGAGACTTTGTATGGGTATGGCACCACCCGGTCATCCTTTTGTTTAAACAATAAAACACGGATAACCGCGTCCTGTCCCGATTCCACTCCAAGAAGCCATACTACCAAATGTATATTCGTAGAATATGCAACAAAACAAATACAACAATAGGA
>APFE031272090.1:0-11445 GCA_000404065.3 Pinus taeda | reverse complement strand
GAACCTGTAATAAGGAGATACCAGCAGAAAATAACCCTTTAGGTTCCTTGGTTTCCTTCTTTCCTGTAAAAATAAAATATTTGCTAGGTTGTGTGTCTGTCTGTGTGAGCTTATCCACAAGAATTTTATGGTCAAATTGGTCCATAAAAGCGTTTTTGAAGGTGACCCAAGTCAAGAACCTTCCATAGCCACGTTGATGCCCTTACCACCATTGCCGCCTTTCATTGTCCAAGTATATGCTCCCCAGCCTAAGCTAAGTGTCATCATCATAGACGTAATCCAATTTGAACTATTTCTCCATTTGTGCTAGCCATTTGGCTAGATGAGAGCCATCAAATTTATACAAGTCCTTCAATTTCTGATCCATCACAAAAAATTGGCGAAAATTTGAAATTGTCACAGTTCAGTCAATATTGCTTAGAATCCCTATTATGACCTATTTTCAGAAATGGAACAATCATTCTGCATTTGCTCATGTGATAGAAATCTTGATCCAGGCAATGAAATTTTAAATCTGCGCTACAACTCTCCCGTCGTCACCAAAATTTCTGCAAAAAAGAGTTGATTTTAAATCAGCGATATCTCCCTCATCCGGGATCCGATTCAACTGATTTGTTTTTTGAAATTGGGTATTTTTTCACAAAGAATCCAGATCTACAATTAAATTTTGTAGATCTTACACCAAGACATCCAGATCTGCGCCGCAAACTTGCGGCCCTGAAAAATTATCTGCAACCCCACTGATTTTTAAATCAGCGATATCTCCTTCATCCGGACTCCGATTTGACTGATTTTGTTTTTTGAAATCGGGTATTTTTTCACATAGAATCCAGATCTTCAATTAGATTTTATAGATCTTGCACCAAAATGTACATATCTGATCTGCAAACTCGCCGCCCCCGAAATCCTGCAAAAACAAAAAAAAATTCCACTTTTGTGCCCAAGAAAGTGCTATGATACCACTTGTTGTAAATCTAACCCAAAAACATATGAGAATAGAGATAAACCCAAGAATAAAAATATCTGAATATAGATATAAATGATTCACTTTATTGATCAAACCCTTAAGGTAGGGCAACACCATACATTCACTCCTTAAGGAAGGAGAACACTCCACAGGCCATATGCTTGTTCATACAATATTCCTTGACACTATTTCTTGACATCTTCCATGTGGAGTCTCTAGCCTCTATATAGGCCTCATACATGCAATACCATGGATCATTACCATGGTTCCCTCATACCATCCATTAATACCATGGGCCCATTACATTAATACTAACTACTTGTGGTCCCTTACATGATATGGGTTAACCACCTTATTTATTACTATGGCCCATCCCATTATTACATTATTACCTTGGGTACCTCCCTTGGTACCCCATATTATCCTCCCTAGGTATATAACAAATACCTTGGGTCAGATACCTTGGACCCAAAAACTTATTTTCCCAAGATATATGTGCTTTTCCTTCTGTGAAAGTGCGTGTGTACGTATACGCTTCTTTTATACAATGAACCCACGTGTATACGCGGCTTGGTCAAGGTGAACCTGTATATACCTTTCTTTCTTCATTCTGTGTGACCTAAACTGTAATTCTTTGCTATTAACCTATAGTACTTAGGTCTTTCATCTAAGTGAGGTTCCATCACGGACAACACCTGTATTATAATGCCAGCAATCTCCCCTTTTGGACTTGATGGCAATATTAACTTGCTACACTGTGGACTGTCATCTTAGTGAGTTTTCATTGTACATTACTTCTGAACTAATTCCTTGAAGTTGGCCTACAATTCATCATATCTATAAATACTATTGCCATGCATTCTGTCACATCTAATATCTCTTCTTTAGATTCATCTAGTTACCATATACAAGAGAGTTGTTCTACTACAAGTGGGTTACCATCAAGTATAACACATACATCATAATGCCAACAATCACCCCCTTTGGACTTGATGGA
This sequence comes from Pinus taeda, assembly GCA_000404065.3. Taxonomy (NCBI): domain Eukaryota; kingdom Viridiplantae; phylum Streptophyta; class Pinopsida; order Pinales; family Pinaceae; genus Pinus; species Pinus taeda. The sequence continues at coordinate 9,481 of APFE031272090.1, read as the reverse complement.
AACAACCACACCAAATCACTTTCCCCCTTTGACATCAAGGGAAAAGGGTCATGCTCCCACTAAGTGCATGCTAAATTCTATGATATGCTGTAGTACTGAATGAGCTCCCTTGAACGAGTTCATGCTCCCCCTGAGCATAAGCAAAGTCTACAAAATGATGTCCTAAAAGAAGAATATGACTCTATACATACATCAAAATTGACCTTCCTATTACCAATGACTTATACATGCATCCTTCTCCCAACCAAGTGGGGATATACCAAATTTGACTCATCCACCCAACCAAGTGGGGATATATCAATTGTTTATACAAGTAAAACACAAGAAACATTACATCATTCATCCCATGCATAGTGGGGTTACAAATTAGGTATTTTCATGACCGTTACATTTAAAATATATACATGACAGATCTAAAAAAGACCAAATGTCTTAAACAAGACCATGATAGTCATCAGCAAGTATCATCAACAGCATTTGTCAACAACATCTAGACCAGCAACCTGTATATGTCCATGTCAGTGTAGATATCATCAACCTGTGACAAAGTATGTCTGTATATAGATATCAACTCATCCTCTTGATCTCATCAAGATCAACTTGCTTTGTTTCCTTCCATGACTCATATCCAAGCATTAACGAAACCATTCACACGATATCATATGTGAAAACACCATAGTCATCACATGATCCTTCACATCATCATTAAGAATTGCATGATCTTGCCACAATCAACCATGTATCATCACTAGGGAACATCCCACATCTGATAAGCATCAACCATGATAATATGTGAGTATCAACCTACCATCATAAGGTAAGAACTCATCATCATTATGTGACTAAGTAAGCCATGTCTTTGAATATCCATGTCTTCAAATAGCCATGTCTTCATGAGACCTGTAATAACGCCATTCTCTTGGCCAACCAAAAATATCTGTCAATATGCAACTTAAGTAATCATCCATATAATAATATGTATCTAGCAAACCATGAGCTCATGGTCATTTGTCCAGATTTCTTGATAACATCAACAATAACCATTCTTAACCATGTGAGAGTCAAGAACTATAGAAATCATAACTACACCATATGAACTTTATGCATCTTTGGAGGTATGATGACAACAACATAAAGGAAATGAGTGGCTTTTCACTAAATAATGAAGTTGTGTACTTAAACTTTGTACTTCTCTTTGTCCTTATGAAGATCATCATGTAAGCAACATATATGTACTATATGCATCATCAAATAATCATCCATAAATCTGATCTGAACACCAACTATGTGACCCCAAGAATCATATGAGATTTTGTCATGGGCAACTCATAACCGTATCATAGCAAGATTTATCATTTAGCCATATAAGCATCATCATCATTGATTAGGTACCAAATACTTCTAAACATAATGCCAACAATGTTTAGTTAGAAGCATAGCATGTTCTCCCCCTGAACCTATTCCATATGTTTATTATAAGATCTGATCATGCATATTTCTGCAAGAAGTATCAAGGCATCATCATCAATCAAATATACATCAAGTTAACTTGTGAGGATCAAGAAACAACATCTTATGAGTATCACTACATTTTCACACGTTATTAGCAGATTGTAACCATCATCAAACATAGCAAATAATTGACTGAACCATATTAGACCCTTTTTCTTGAGTCTGTCCCACTGCTTTTCCTCAAACTAACACATACACGACTGTGCAGTGTCTAACTCGCGTATATACATGACTTTTCTTTATGAAACTTGCATATGAGATTTAGAACACTGAATTTTCACACTTTCAGCTCCCTCTGAGTCTGTCATGTCTGTACATTGTGTTGTGCCACATCTTTCTGACTGTACTTCCTTCTTCTTCCATATCTTCAAGTGTGATGATGTTTTCTCCTTTTGGTATGGTGCTTGTACTTTTTTCCTGCATTCCTTTGCTATATGTCCAAGCTTTTTACATGCATAACATCTCATATGTTTCATATTCCTTCTATATCAGGGAATGGCTTTGTGACCAAACATATTGCAAGCAAAACAATATCCCTTAAAGTAATTGGAACGTGACGATCTTTCTGTGTGACGGTCTTTCACCATTCTACTTTTTCATCTAGCTACAACATATCCAAAATTATGACATACATAACATTCAAAATTATTCATTTCAGGAAATAACCAACTATCACTTCCATAGTTAGGAGTAAAATATTTTCTTTGAAGAATTTTTTTCCTTGGTTGTTGATGGGATTGACCTCTCATCTCCTTATTGAGCATTTCAGATTTTGCATTAGAGTTCCTTGTCTTACTTTCTGAATTAGATTCACCTTCAACAGATTCATGAAAACCAAGACTAGTTTTGATAGCAGGAGACCTTTGACTACTAAGAATATCATCCAAGATCTTCGTACTATCTTGAAATCGTAAGAGCTTATCCTTTTCTTCTATTTTATCTTTTAGAATATTTACCTCAACCTGATGTTGCTCTTCCTTTTCAAGATATTGCTTCTTCATGATTCCTTCAGCTTTTCTTCCTTCTTCCAACCGATGTCTTAATTCAAGAACTTCATTTCCTTGTTTTTCAGGAGCTTGGAGTAGTTCTTTATTCTGCTTATTTGATTCTTCAAGATCTTCTTTTAGCGAGAGAATCTTAGCTTCAAGACTTTCATAGTAACTGGATCTATCTCTGAGTTTCTTGATTGTTGTGGTCCTTTCATTTACATCATTTCTTAATGATGTCACTTCATCCTGTGGCTTTTGACATTGATCTTCCTTTTCCTTGAATTGCTTCCTTACCTTCTGTTAAGGGAATAAGTCCCCGAGGGCTTTGGGTCAAAACCCCAAGAGAGCAAGAGTAATCTACATCAAGAAACATGCATACAACTTAGGCAACATGCTTAAATGAAAAAACTATGTAAGGATGAACATACTCGGATGTCCTTCATTTGGGTAGTTTTACCAAGGGTTCAAACCCTCTGCAACTCTTGATGATCTTCGAATCTACAAATCAACCAATTTGAACATACATAGCAGCATATAGATAAAACATTTTACGAAAATCAACTTTATATCATATAAGCAAATGGTTAGTTATACATCAAAATAATCATTCATACATGAACTACAACAACATATGATGCATAAACAAGGTCAATCTCAGGAACAAGACAACGTTTCTTTTTATTGTAGAAAACTATAATAAACATGGAAAGAGTTCACCTCAATCTCCTTCTTCTGCCTCCAAGCGGAACCGTCCTCCGGGTCCATCCAGTCCCAGTCTTCAATAGCCTCCTTCCATAACCAATACCATGCTATCTCAAGTAGTGGGAGAATATCAACACTCAAGGAAACAAGGGTTTCCTGAACTTGGGGAACTGCTTGAGGTGCAGGGATACTTCAGACTTGATCAGGGGATAATCTCAGTATATTAATTCTATCTCCTCTTCCCCTAAGGCTTTCTCATGGAAGTCTTTTCATACTTCTCCCAAATTAGTTTTTTAGTTGGGAAATAGTTGGGAACAGTTGGGCCACAGGCACTAGGAGGTAATCAATAGGTAAAACTCGTGAACTCTGCCCATAATTAAGGAAATTTATTTTTTTTTAAGTTTTTTAACACATATACGTGGGTTGGGTATAGACTAACCCGCGTGTACACACTTTTGTCACAGGGCAAAGTAGCGTATAGGGAGTAAAACATTGTTTTTAAAATATTTGGACCAAGTATGGAAGGAGGGGTTTCCCTAGGCCATAAACCAAGCATCACAAATACTAAGGGTGATATTTGGAGCTATAACAGATGCCCCCTAATATATGAGGTCAGAAGGGGTACATGATGGCCGAAATGTATTAAGTATATGGAAAGGAAACCTGTCAAAAACTAAGAAGGACTTCACCAGATTTCAGCTTGCCAAGCTATCAAAAAGAAGATCAGAAAGAAACAGCTGCCTGAGGTAGGCATACCCATGCTCAAAGAAAGTAAAGCATGTTCGCATATCATGTACAAGTGGATCCTCTATGTATACAAGTATAAAGAACTGAAAGTACGTAATGGATCATCTGATCGTGATCGAACAAATACATGCTTGAATATCACATATAAGAAGATGATCAATGAAGATGAAAGATGAAGATGATCATTGATGTCAAAAACCGATCCCAATGGTACCAAATGAACATGATGGAATAAGATTATACTACATCTCAACTCAGATGCCAGCATATAAGATGTTGCTGTGAAGGACTGCAACATATAGTGTGGATGGTGTCAACTAGCAGCAATAGGAGCAACTGACAAGTGAACCAAAGAATGTTGATGTAACATGAGGTCTTCATTAACCACCATGGTACATTTATACACAATTGGAATAAATGATCTAAAGTTGACCATGTGAGAAATTGTTTGATTGCCGATCATTGATGTATACCATTCACAAATGCAAGACTACTCACCGATAATGATAATGAGAGTCAAGGTACCTAGTACAATCTAACAAGTGTGAATAAATGAGCTAAGGTCAAACACTTGGAAGAATCTACCAATCAGGTGACAATGATGGTTTCCCATTATCGATAGCAAAGGATCTGCCATTGATGACTGCAAACCCCAAGGTGCTACCAAATGGACTCTAGATCTTTGCCCCATAGCAATGAATCATAGTCGATAGGAAAAGATCTACTAGAAGGAAGGCATTAAGGCATCCTTCATCAATCTAGCGTGAGTGTAACCGATAGGCCAATAATGTGGAAGGAATTGGACGAAAAAAAATGTAGTAACTCGATTGAAGCACATTTTCAGTGTACACAAGATGTAGCTAGCACATGATAGAAACCCTCTAAACCAACCAATAATGAAAATTGTCACAGAGGCGAGGAATCCACCAATAGGGTCAAATAGAAACCAAGGCACTACATAAATCCCAATGTGTGATAATGAAAGTTGATGTCAAACACAAGGGAAACCACTCAGTCAAAGACCCATGATACCGATCGATGCTGAGCACAAGGTGACCTATCACTTATGAAAATAGGGCCAGGGTGTGGCTCTAGGTCTACCCTCAGAGCAATATGTCATTGTTGATAAGGACAAGACCTGCTAGCAAGAAGTCAATGGAGACCTTCTCAAATCGGCATGAGCAAAGGACCAATATAACTGATGTGATGACAAACAAGACACTGACAACCAGGGATGGCCGACTGAAAAATAGGTCAAGAGACACTGCAGAGAGGCCGACTCGGGCTTATTTCCCTTGAACAAAAGCACGACTTAATGATGACAATGTGGTAGCATATGATAAATCTGTATAAGTTCCTCATGCAGGAGGCACGAACGAACTCTCCATATGATTGGAAGAGATAACCAAACAAAGGAGAACTGACTCAATAACAAGGCTAAGGCGTACTTAAGTCAAATTAAATCCCACCCAAAAATGGAGGAGAGACTTTCTTTTGGGTGCTTTGTTCAAGGGTGACACAACTGACTCTAGCTGCCAACAATATATGGAAATGTTGTCCCGTTCCCACTCTTTTTGGAATATATAATTTATTGTCTTTTTCTTTAAGCTGAAAAAAGAATAAAATAATGTTATAGTATAGTGGAAAGAACGAGTGTCAGTGAAATAGATGATCTAGTTTCTAGGATGGGAACAATCATATGCTCAATGCAGGGAGGCGAAACTAGACAAGGACACTCAAAGGGATGTTCCTTCCATGGGTTAAAGGGTGTCTCAATTTGCAGAAGCTAAGGGACTGCATTTTTGAGTTTACAGAAGGCATGGTCAAAAAGTGGCTTAAACACGATTACATGTGAAGCTGGCTCAAGGCCAAAAGGTGCAAACTGTCAAAATGCAATGTAATAGTACAACTCAACACAAAGGAGCCTCTAGGGTATAAGGCCAAAATGAAGCGAAGAAGCAAAGAGGAATGAGTATTCAACACACAAGTCATGGTGGGGCTAAAGAGGACTCCTGAGCCTACTGAATATAACAGCATGGGAAACAAATGTCAGTGAGGTGCTAACTATGATTCCCATGTAAAGGATGGCTCTACCATCGTGTCATGATTTAAAAAATTGGTGAGTGAACATGGTTTACTAACCATAACATGATGGGATTGACCCCATGGCAAGTGTATCGACAAATGGAATCTAGTATGCAAAATGCAATGGGAAAAATGGTTTCCCTAACCTATATGCTAGTAAGTAAATGATATCTGCCATGATGGATCAACGGTCATGGAACCGATGTGAAATTTCGAAGAAGCATCCAAAATGTCTTGAAAAACAACCTATTCCCGACAATCCAAGCTCACAATTTAAAATATTCATGAGATGAAAAAAATTAAGTTTTGAAAAAATTTGACATTTTCAAAGCTATAAAATGACCTTTTGACTCACCATTTGTACCATTTGTGTTGAGAGCAAAAAGTTGTAGAGAAAAAAGAGCAAGCCTTCCCCCCAAAGAATTGGACTGTGCAAATTGGATCAAAATCATCAGGTAACCCCCAATTCAAGCTTGCATTACTTTATGACTGTTTTTAGAAATTTTTATTAAGGCTTGACCATAGGAATTTATGTTTAAAATGTCAATGCGGCGTATATGTGGGTTGGATATTATAGACCCACATATACAAAGGCCCTTCACATGACTGTGTGTGAAAGGGACTCGCGTATACGCGGTTTGAAATTTAAACACAAAAATTTAATGGTTGAAACTCAATTTTTTTTAGGATGACAATCACATGGAGAGAGAGAGGGAGCATACTACCATTGATAATGAAGTTATGAATGATCAGCAGGCATTAGATGCATTGAGGGGATGTGGCTTGTTGAAATTCTTTTAAATGCCCAATATGAAGGCCAACACCCATTTGCTTGAAATGCTAATCCACTATTGGAGTGTTGATTTCAACATTCAGCAAGAGCAAAACAAGTAGAGGAAAGACTTTTTTTAACTTCAAACTTTATCAGTCAACTTATCAGTCAAACTGTCTTCTTGTTTTTACTAGTCAACTTCTAGAAGAAGTTCTAAGCAGTTGAAAACTCATCTCTGAAAAGTGAAAGAGGTTTTCATTCCTAAGATACTGAATTGAAAAAACCTCTTCCACTTTCTTCAAATCCATTATGATCTTGGAGAAATGAAAGACTAAACTTGTGCTATGAAACTGCTATAGGTGCAGTTTTTCAAAAATCAAAATTTCCTGTTTTACACGTCTTCTTCAAGGATCGATTCTGGACTGTCATGCGGAAAGAGTTATTTTTGCTGACAAAACTAACCTCCCTAGGAGTCTAAGACTCTCTAGTGACAAACAAGACAATTAAGAGCAATCCTTCTCTAAACATGCATTATCATACGAGAAACCAAGTGTTTTTTCGATCCTACCTGAAGTCCAACGCTGTTGTAGTAGTCTAGCCTCGTCGATCGAGATGAGCTCCTCCTTCACTTCGAAACTTGCATACACTAACAATTAAACGATTACATAATACCTGAATATCTCATAAAACAAAACATATTCAACATATAGACCAAGGAGTATATGAAACAATTCATTAACAACAAATCATTGAGAAGAATGGACTTATTTGTATTAAGGAAACAAAAGAAACCATTACAACCTGAGCCTTGGTGTTGTGCAAGTTCCTCCCAGGGTCCAGCAAGAGTTTTCCTCTACTTTGACAAGCTCACCACTTCCAAATGAAACAAGAAACGATGGTAATCTCTCCTCACAAGCTCCTACAATGGAAGTCTAATTCCAGCAGCATCTACCCTTTGGAATGTTCAGCTTTCAACCTCCTCTCCTTTGGCCCAATGCATGTATTTATAGTGTTCTAGAGGAAGTTATTGAGGTCCAACATCAATGGGATACTCCCTCTTTTGGATGGGGTAGATCCTCTCTTGATGGGATAAGTTCCTCTATCATAGGGATGCATGAACCATCTAGAGGCGCTCAATACACGTCAAACACTCTTCTAGAAAGCTCTAGAAGTGACCACAAGTAACTTTTTTAAGATGAAACTCGCGCCTTTTGACCTTTACAGGAGTACGCACCCATCCCTTGACTTACAGAGCGTACAAGTACGCAGGTACAATGAGCTTTGGATGCGTACACGCAGGCAAGGTAGAGAGAACCTGCGTACCCAGAGATAAACATGTTTTTTAATGACTTTCTCTCTTTTTTTAAGTTTGACATGCAGAGCAGAGGTATAAGGCTTGACAAGGAGGATAATATGACTATTGATGGAGCCATATTAACTACAGATAGTCATGGTGACAAATTTCAGTGTAACAGATTGCCCCCTAAAGTGTGAAGCCTGTAATAGATAAGAGTTTTATATCATCTAGGAAGGGTGAAGTACTTTATCATTTCGAGGATTATCTCGTGGAGAGCCTGGTTAGAACCTGCAATTTTCAACACAAAATGCATGTATAAGATTATATCATCGCTGAGGTAGGCATTCCCATACTCAGATCAAAACTTTAACTAACAGACTAACTATTCTGATACAGGAATGATTTCATAATAAATCATAATCATAGACTCGTGTAGACACATTTTGGACGCAGCCATCTGTTTATAATTGGTCTACAATATAATGAATACAAAACTCCTCGCAGCCTGGATGGTGGAAACTAGATCCAGGGTCTTCATCTCTACTTCCCGAATTGGTACGATTCTAGCCATGTGAATAAATGAGTCGATGTCGAACATGGTAGAAACCACTTGATTACCAGTCAATGATGTCAACTGTTAACAAGTGTGAGAGAGACCACCAGTGATGTCAATGGTTCTCAAAGTACCCAGCACAATCCATGAGATGTGAATGAATGAGTCGATGTCGAACATTTCATGGAATCCTTCGATCGCAAGTCAATGATGAAAACTGACGTCGAAGGCGAGAAACCTGCCATTGATGCATGCAGACTCAAAGGTACTGACGATTTCTAAGTCAACTCTCTAGATAATGTGTTGATGTCGATAGAAAGCGACCCGTCGCAGGCAAGCCCACAAAACGAAATCATAGTTCAAGTTGAAGAAATGTTGCTGCAAGGACTGACTCAAGGATGACACAATGGATGATAGGTATTTTGCGTTTGGATATTTCATTTACAGACCTCTTGAACACACAATGACACAACAGATGGTTTGGTGATGAATGACTCAAAGTCGACTCCCATAACCCGGCTAAAGAATGTCAATGTTTTGGTCTGTGAGGTAAAGGATTTCCCAACCCAGGTGAATGAAATAAGTGTCGTGTTCAAGAGTGGTAGTAAGGTTTTTCTTGAGACAAAAGGATATCAAATAGGCTCATTCTTCTCATTTTTCCCCCACCATTTCTGGCAAGTACCTCTTTATTTTTTACAGCTTGAGGAGGATAACATATGCTTGTTTGTAAGCTCATCCTTCGGATGATTCCAACTTAGTTTTTGATTCGAACCCTAAGAAGGAGTGGTCCGTTCCTTTTTGTAATAGAACAGGTCCTTTACTGT
>APFE031272080.1:4588-37844 GCA_000404065.3 Pinus taeda | reverse complement strand
ACAGTAAGGTTGTGAAAGGGTTACAAGAACTTAGCAATAGATATATTGGGACTGCGCAAGGTGAATCATGTGTAGTCTGCAAGATTGGAAAGCATAAAACAAGGAAGGGGCATGAAATGAGACTCACCACGTAGATCGGAGAATACGAAATGGATCAAGCCATTCTAGATTTGGGATCAGATGCGAATTTTCTACCGAAGAAAACATGGGAGCAAATGGGGAGACCTGCGTTACAATGGTCTCCAATTCAGCTAAGGATGGTGAATCAACGGAAAATATTACCCATGGGGCGACTGCTGGGTGTGACCATGGATATTGAGGGAGCGAGCGCACTGGAAGATTTTGAAGTAATAAAGAATGTCCATGATAGAGATCCCTACCCTGCGCTATTGGGAATTGACTAGACTACTGATATGAATCGGGTAATCAATCTGAAGAAGCGAAAAATTTTCTTTGAGAAGAAATCATTGCGCGTAATAATACCCTTAGATCTTGTTGAAGGATCGTGCTATACGAAGCCGGTCCATGATTATGAGAGTGATGATGACTTGGACTGCATCTATTATATAATAGCGCGAGACCAAGACTAGGTAAATCCCACCACGGATGGGTGGATTAAATGGGAGCACGCGAGCTCCTGCACTTCGGATTCCGACAAGGAAATAGAACATTGGAAGAATCGATTACATGAAGTAACTACGATGAATTGCAATATGATGACCAGGTCACTGTGCAGTGTGTCGTCAAAGGTAAGAAATCTACCTACTTATGATGGATTGAATGAGGTAGATATCTTTTTGGATGCATTTGAAAGGGAAGTGCCAAAAAATCAACGCTTCCAGGCCTTGGATTGGGCAATGCGCGCTATGCCCCCAAGATGGTGGGGTACGTACAAGGGGAGTTTTGATGATTGGCGCGAACGTAGGAAAATGATGTGAACATGATTTGGGAAGCCTAAGATGTGACTTCCAGACAAGTAAAATGGGCAGAATGATCAACGTGCACATCTAGCCAAGTGGACATGTGCTTATGGAGAAAAGCCACAACCTGAGTGGGTTCACCTATTCTGTCATACCCTGGATGTTATCCCAAGGAATTGGTATGTAGAAACAGAGCTTCACCATGGGATAGGTGAATGGGATATCCTGCGCGAAGGATTCATGATGACATTTTGTTTTCAATATGGGTTTGATGGTATTGATGAAGCGCTACAAGAGGTGAAAGAAGCCATCTTTAGGATACCGCAGGATCCTTTCGACCTGACGCAACCTGAATGAGCTACTCAGTTGGGTCACGTGCTAGAATTTTATAATGTAACTGTTGAAGAAGAGGAAGAGGATCCGTGGGAGATTAACATTCTAGAGACAGAAGGCCATCGCGAGATTCAGGGACCACAGATTGAGAACCCTGATATAACTGCACTAGTGAAAACTAGACAGGTGAACATTGATACGGAGGTAGAACCCAAGTTCGCGAAGATTGGAGACTACTGGGATGACACGACGGTGGATAAGGTCACTCAATTACTCCACGAATATCAGGACTTCTTCCCTACTAAGTTTACAGATTTGAAGGGAATAATCAGTGACCTGGGAATGATGAAGGTCACACTAAAGCCTGATGCGAAGCCAGTTAAGCAAAGGCCTTACCGCCTAAATCCGAAATACAAGGAGAAGATCTGCTTAGAGTTATACAAAATGCTAGCAACAGGTAACATTGAGCTAGTGGAAGAGTGAGATTGGGTAAGCCCAATGGTGGTGCAAGAGAAGAAACAGAAGGATGAGATAAGGATATGTGTGGATCTTAGAAAGCTTAATGATGCCTATGTGCATGATCCTTTCCCAACTCCATTCACAGATGAAGTGTTGGACAATGTAAGTGGCCATGAAGCATACTCCTTCACTGATGGGTTCTCTAGGTGCCACCAAATCAAAATCACATTAGAGGATAGGAGCAAGACAACCTTCACAACTGAGTGGGGTTGCTTTCAATATACTATAATGGCGTTTGGGTTGAAGAATGCACATGCTATATTTTCATGCATGGTTTTTGGGGCATTTAAGGAATTTATTCATAAGTTCCTAGAGGTCTATTTTGATGACTGGACTGTGTTTGGACTGGTTAAGTGCCATGTAGTGAGTTTACGTTTGATGTTGGATACCTATCGAAGATACCAAATCGCACTCAACCTTAGGAAGTGTATGCTTTTCATTCCTTTTGGGAACCTATTGGGAAATGTGGTTTGCAGATAAGGGATGATGGTAGAACCCGCGAAAATCACGGTGATTCTGAACTTGGAAGCGCCGCAAAGTGTGAAACAGTTGCGCGCTACCTTGGGACATACGGGATATTACAAAACTTTTACCAAAGGCTATGCCCAGATCACCACACTGATGGAAAAATTGTTGAAGAAGGATGTCTCTTTCTATTGGAACGATGATTGTAAGAAAAGCTTTGATATATTAAAAGAAAAGATGGTTATCATGCCAATTCTAGTCTTCCCAAACTGGAAGAAAGAATTTCATGTACATGTTGATGCGTCATGTATAGTGCTAGGAGTAGTACTAAAATAGGATGGCAGAGAAGGCTTGGACCACCCTATCGCGTTCGCAAGACGCAGATTATCCAAAGCAAAAAAGAACTATTCCACCACTCAATGTGAGGGGCTAGCTATGGTGTATGCGCTCTAGAAGTATCAACACTACTTGCTAGGGGGTCACTTTAAGATGCATACGGATCACTCTGCACTAATGTACTTGGTCAATAAGCCTTTGTTGGGGGGGCGCATCTCTAGATGGCTCTTATTATTTCAAGAGTATGATTTTGAAGTTGTTATGAAGCCTAGATGATTGAACGCAGGACCTGACCACCTGTCGCGCATCGAGATAGGGGAGGAACCTACTAATTTTGAGGAAGGATTACCTGACATGCGGCTCTTTGTTGTGCACATTACGGATGGACATTTTGAGAATATAATCCACTTCCTAACAACTAGAACTGCGCCGGAAGGATACTCTGTCCAACAAAATAAGGAATTAGTGGTGCACGTGGCAGACTTTTGTGTCATTGCTGGGCATCTATACAAAATGGGAAATGAAGAAATACTGTGAAGGTATGTACCTAAATTTGAATGAAGCAGCATCCTTGTGGATGCTCATGGGGGTGCTGTAGGAGTACATTATGCAAGAAGAGCAACTGTGTAGAAGATTCTACGTGTAGGGTTCTGGTGGCCAACCATTCATCAAGATTCAAAAGCATATTGCAAGATGTGCGACGTATGTCAAAGAATAAGAAGGCCATTGCAGAGGGAAGAAATGCCTTTGAATCCAAAAATGACGTTGCAACCTTTTGAAAAGTGCGCAATAGATTTTGTAGGACCAAATCAGCCACAAGGGAAGACAGGCACAAGGTATCTTATCACTGTGATGGAGTATTTGACTCGTTGGGCAAAAGCGCAACCGGTGAAGGATTGCATGGGCGCGACCACTGTGAAGTTTCTATTTGAACATGTACTAATGATATTTGGATGCCCAAAGATCTTGATGAGTGATTGGGGTACGCACTTTCTAAACAAAACGATCAGCGCATTGACGGAAGAATTTCAAGTGTATCATAAAAAGAGCACACCTTATCGCCCATAGGCTAACGAGATAGTGGAGGCATTCAACCAAGTACTAGATACCACGTTGACCAAGGTATGCAATGCTCAGCGAAGTGATTGGGACCTATGCATACATGTAGTATTATGGGCTTATCAGATGACATGTAAAAAGATAACAGGACAGACACCCTTTAGGCTGTGTTAGAAAATTATATATTACGGAGCAATGGAACACATAAAATATTGCAGAAATATAAACACAGAAAACACATAAAACAAGAGAGACACAGATATACGTGGTCCACCCAATTTGGGCTACATCCACCCTGAACAACCAGTCCTTCCTTCCTATTATCCAGGAAAATGAAGAGACACAACCTACAGCAGATCTGCTATAATATCCTCTATTTTCTCTCACAGTCTCACCTCTCTGTTTCTCACTTAGAGAATACACATCTATTACACAGCCTCAAAAATACAATAACCTCATACAAAGAGAGGGGTTGCCCTCTAGGGAAAAAACCCTAAACTAAACATAAGTTCTACCATCAGATCATCCGCATATTGAATGGCCTAGATTGACTAGAAATTACTATATTTTTACAGGGAAATTTTACATCTGTTTTTAGCTTTGGGGGTTGCTGCCCCCGAAACCCCTGCCAGGGGACCGCTAGCACCTGGACCCCCCAGCCAGGGGGGATCGGCCCCCCCGAACCCCCACAGGGGGGACAAGTTCTGCCCTGCACCTACCCACGTGGAGGGGTGTACAAACTTTGTGGGATATACATCTGGCTGAAACAAAGACCTCTAAACAATCATGCTCAACACCCCACATTCATCGAGGAGATCAGCTTCCCCCTTTATCTTCATCCTCACAGTCGACAAGCTGGGATGAGCCATAGAACAATTTTTTACTAGTGGTGTCATCAAGGGCCGATGCCTCTCCAACTCTAATGAGAAATATTATCATCAACAATTTGTGGATGATACAATGCTAATGGGTGTTCTAGCTATCTGAGAAGTGTTATCCTTTCAAAACTTCTTAGATGATTTCACAATTGCCTTAGTCATGGACATAAAATCACAAAAGTTCAATATATTCTTCTTCAATACTCCCCCTTCTATTCATTGTCATCTCACTGATATCTTGGGCTTCAATAAAGGAACCTTTCCCACTACCTATCTAGGAGCTCCTTTAGCTCCCAATTCCCTACGTACCAAAATTTGGTCTAACCTCATTCAAAATTTTTCCAACCGATTGGATAGTTGCACTTCCCACACACTTAACATAGGTGGTAGAACTATCCTCTTTAAATTTGTCATGGATTCCTTACACATGTATCTTCTCTTCAACCTTACAATTTGTTGGGTAGTGGAGGCCCTGTGTAATGGTTTTGGGACTCAAAGTCCACAATTTTGGGAAAAAGTATGGTAAAGACTCCACGAAGTGCAAAGAGCGTGAATTGTAATGAGTCAAGTCAAAGGGTTGTCCACCTGAGAATAATGTAAAATAATAGAAATTGAGTCAGCCTACCCATGGTCCATGGACCATGAGAATGTATAAATAGAGCAAGGCTCTATGGCTAGAGGTTAGTTTTTGAAGTTTTAGTTTTTGATCTTGATGTTATGGGTTTATTAAGGCAATATTTTTTGCGTCTATAAGTCTGATTCAAGGGTGTTGGTAGATAGATAGAAGCTCTACAACTATGTACGCATAGGCCTGGTAGAGTCTGTAGCTATGTGCGCGAACCCCTACAGCTGAGTGCGCAGGGCAAATCTGGTTGTATGAAAGGAAGATATTAATAAATATAAGCGGTTTCCAAAATATTGTGAATTTATTGTGTTCTGGTTTATGTATGTTTTATATGAGTTTATATCTTTAAAGAGTTATGATTGCGTGCACTGGGTTTTTTTGTTAAATGTTTGCTTAAAGACTGTAACAAGAAGATCAGATCTGTAACAATTTCATTAATAAGAAAGTACACCTGCGCGGATCTACGCGAAATCCCGATAGTCGTATAGAGTGGTGCGAGGCCATAGAACGGTTCGCAACCCCTCTAGACCACATCAAGACATCCCAAGGGTGCGTAAACCTAGTTCCAGCACCCTCCCCTACTACCTCGGGTGAGACCTCAGTGCGCGCTTCGCAGGCTATTGCTGAAAGGGCCGGTAGTTGTGGGATTTGTTTGGCTAATAACTCTTCCGAACCTGGGTCAGGACCCAATAAGCCAACAAAAGGTTCCATTGTTGGGACCATGATCTCCTAAGGGATATTTGATGTAAGAATGTTAGAACCCTACAAAGAAAGAGCTTGAAGATTGGTTGGATCAGAAGCTTCATGAGTTCGTGGTATAGGAAAATAGAAATCTATGGATACTAGGGATTTGATGGGCCTATAATAGGAGTGAGGCGAAGGTGAGCTTCTAAATAGTATGACAAGAGGGAACCCAGAATGGGCACGGTAGTAGCAAACTTTGCAAAATCAATTATGAATGGGTGCAACTGAGAAGGAAAAGTGCGATGTTGGGGGAAAGAATTAGTAAAATAAATAGTAGCGTCACACCAGCAGGCCGCGCGAATCTGCAGATAAGGGAACCAGGTCTGGCTAAGTCTACCTTGGTAATAAAGAGAGCCGTGACCCTACTATCATGGCTAGAATCGTATCAACCGAGGAATGTACCCTAAACAGCAACAAGTAAGGAGACAATGGATATGAAGGCACTCGGAAGGTGCCCACAACCCAAGCTAACAGGAATGCTGAGACCTCGTCCCTGGGGCGTGACCACCTGACTAGTTGTGGAAAGCACAGTCTTAGTGCCTCAAACAGTTGGAAGAGGTTACAGGACTATAAACAACGTTGCGGGAGGCCGGTGTGGAAGAAGGTTCCATGCAAGGCCATTCAGTCAGCAAGATCGCGACTGCACCAAAGGGGCTGCGCTGCCGCATGGGAAGGTTAGGAGGTGACCGTTACTGTTACTATTCCTGATAAGGACTTTGAGTTATGGCAGAAAGGAGTGGACAGCGGGTCATTAAGACAAAAGTCCCGAATCAGATATGCAAAAATCTACCACCTAGACAATATTAATGAACTGACTATGGAGGGAAGGGATACATTCAAATTCTCGAACCCATGGAAATCACTGGGATATTTGAGAGTTGAACCAGTATAGACCAAGAAACACCCCACTACCACGCACTCCATGAGTATTATGGTAAGAAACCGAGCACGGTTCGGGGAAGAGCTGTATCCAAGCTAGGCAGAGCATGAGGAAGCCATTGCAGACCCTGAGGTTCCAAAGTCCCCAAGCACAACGCGACCTGAGAAAGATAAGCAGATGATGGGGCTAGTCAGGGTATTGCCAAGACTTAGTAAATCGTCACTAGCTGAAAAGGGCGAAGAAATCACCACCAAACCCGAGGAAAACGAAGAATATTTGCAAGCCCTGATCGCTCAGATTGAAGCACAGGATGAGGAAGAAGAGGATGCATTCCAAATACCTTCACTACCCCCATATGTCTCTCCATGGAACAGGACAACCAACATACCGAAGAACCTAGATGTTGTGAAGAATACGCTCCAGACCCTGCTTCTTCTGGATGAGATAAGGTTTGATGGTTTTCCGTTGGGCCGAGTACCAAGTACCGAGTATCAAGTTCGAAGATTGGGATCTTGCAGACAGCAAGAGTTACACCAATTGGCCGCAGCCAAATTACTACTGCAAAAATGGTTTCTGGATGTGCAATAAGCGGGCTTACTTAATCTGAGGTGGATACCCCACTATCACCGTGCGGCCATCACCATTTTTGTTATCTGACAATTACTTTGTTTAGTACATAATGGGTATCTCTGGTTGGAAGAGTTGATTCCTATCACAACCGATTTAGTACACTAGATTACTCACCTTCCTATTAAAGGGAATGACCCCACAAACATATCCGGAACAAGTAGCGATGTGGGTCTTGTAGAAACAATGAAGGCTAAATATAAGCTGGAAAAAAAAAAGCGGGGATATGTAATAGCCAGCATCAAAGACTGAGGGGTGTGAGTCACCACCCAGCTACTAGCCAGTAAACTCATGAGGAGATGTCTTGCAAATGAGGTGCTAGCCCTTGTCATTGTGCTAGCAAAGTAGTGTGCAGAAGGAGTTCAGTTCAACTCGATGCAATTCTTATCAGACAAATTTCTGACAAATTCTAAAGAAGCCCAGGAAAAAGGTAAGACTTTCCATTATGCATGGTTGCTACTATCAATCCTTCTGGTTGCAGGAGAACTGCCACAGGGTAGCCAGTTTCCTAGCATTGAGCACAACCTACTTGAAGGAATGCAGTTTACCTCGCTTTGGGCTACAAAGGACACCATGAAGGTCTGGGAGATCAAGGTATTTTAGATATTCATGGAAGCAAGTATCCGGACATGGATCACTCACAGACCACAGATGTCCCCAACAGTTTGCAAAGCATGACCGAGTCTAAAGCAGACATGCATAACCTATATATCTGGGCGCGGTAGGATCCAAAGCGAACATGGGTCAAGCTCCAATTCATTGCAACGGACAATGCAATTTACGAGGTATTAGCAGCATGGCCTTCAGAATGACGTGCCTTGAACATGGCCACATCAGAAAGAATGGTAGCACAGTAGGGAAAGAAGGAAATCTAGCTACACCTCACTAAACTAGCAAAAAGGACATGTAAGGGACAAAAGGCTGCTTCACTACAAGAGATGACCCAGGAAGTAATTACCGAGGAGATCACGGTGGATCAGGAAATGTCCTCAAAACAGGACATGCAAAAGGAATCAGAGACATAGGAACGCATGGACTTTACCACAAAATTGCCCTAAGGCAAAAGGCCACGCAGTAAGGAATCACCACATGCATGCAAGAAGTCAAAAACAAAAAAGACTTTGGAGAAAGAATTCCTTAATAGCAGTGAATTAGCACGCAATGTCACTACTGATGCTTTGGAGGAGATGATGACAGACCAAACAACTATGTTTGGGGAGCTCAGAGAATAGCTATATGCATTATAGGTGCGACCCTTAGGAGGGATGATACCAAACCTAGCAGATGATATAGTCGCAGCCGAGCAGATGGTGCATAGTCACACAATGAACACTTTATTGTTGCCAGAAGGCACTGTCCTAGCTGAAGCTGAGGGGGACATGCAATGTTGCGGGTTGAATTTGACTGCTCTATCTCGATATTCCCTCTGCCAACTACAAGATGGGGTAACCGCTGAGTTGTGTGCTGTGGAAGGCCGCACCCTCCAAATCTTAATGGAGCATAAGGAAAATCAAGAGCAGGTCAGCCTACAGCATGACGAATTGGTCACCTGCAACTAGGAAGTGGAACAGGCCATGGCAGAGGCTTGCAGCAAGGTACCAAAGTTGGTTGTCCCAGCAGAACTTCTAATAACTGATAAGATTCATCACATGGCGAAAGGATTCTGTACGGCCCAGGAGGAGGCCGCAAAAGCTTAGTGGGAATTAAATTTGCAAATTGCGGAGCTAAGACTAAAGGTGCAACCACCCACACCCCCTTATGTTCACGAGTAGTGCCACAGTGAAATTCAAGTAAGATTGGAAGTCATAAAGCGCGCAGTCCAAGATTGCTCGGATTGTTTGATAAGTCCCTCCTTACGCTCGCATCTCTACAGGACGACCCAATGCTACAGCAGGTAGAATAAAAAGCACGGGAGTTACAACAAGCATATGATAAAGTTTGGGGGACTGTGTAGACGGTTGCTATTATGCAGTCCCTAGCCAAAATGAGGGAGGCTCAGGCTCTTAAGATATAGGCTGACACCGCTTGGCATAAGGCAGTAGTGATTAAAGAATAGATCCAACCTTGGCTTGATGAGGCATTCGCAGTTTCCACCACCATCAAGTGAAAGGTGGCCCACATGCAGGCAACATATGCACCTGGATAGGCAACTAAAGCAGATATTGATGCATTGATGGCTCACGTAGAACAGGTATAGCAGATGGTGGAAGAGTTTGTTGCAAGTGTAAGTGAAGTGCAGAAGTTGTTGCATGACCTTCGCATGAAGATTTTTACACTAGTCGAGTGACTTGGGACGAGTCACGTTGATTGTGTTGGGGGCCTGTTGGGTAGCGGAGGCCCCGCATAACGGTTTTGGGACTCAAAGTCTACAATTTTGGGAAAAAGTATGGTAAAGACTCCGCGAAGTGCGTAGAGCATGAATTGTAATGAGTCAAGTCAAAGGGTTGTCCGCCCGAGAATAATGTAAAATAATAGGAAGTGAATCGGCCTGCCCATGGTCTACAAACCAGAGAATGTATAAATAGAGCAAGGCTCTATGGCTAGAGGTCATTTTTTGAAGTTTTAGTTTTGGATCTTGATGTTATGGGTTTGTGAAGGCAATATTCTCTGCATCTGTAAGTTCGAGTCAAGGGTGTTGGTATATAGATAGAAGCTCTACAGTTCTGTGTGCAAAGGCCTGGTAAAGTCTACAGCTGTGTGCGTGAACCACTGCAGCTAAGTGTGCAAGGCGGATCTGGTTGTATTGACAAAAGATATTAATAATGATAAGTGGTTTTTGAAATATTGCGGATTATTGTTTTCTCGTTTATGCATTTGTTATATGAGTTATATCTTTAAAGAGTTATGATTGTGCGCATTTGGTTTTATTTTTAAATGTTTCCTTAAAGACTGTAACAAGAACTGATTGGATCTGTAACAATTTCATTAATAAGAAAGTACACCGACACGGTTCTACGGGAAAGCCCGATAGTAATGCAGAGTGGCATGAGGCCATAGAACGGTTCGCGACCCCTCCAGACCACATCAAGACATCCCAAGGGTGTGGAATTCTAGTTCCAGCACCCTCGCCTTCTACCTCAGGTGAGACCTCAATCCGTGCTCTGTGGGTTGTTGCAAAAAGGGCCGATAGTTGCGGGATTTGTTTGGCTAATAACTCTTCCGAACTTGGGTCAGGACCTAATAAGCCAACACAATGCCCAAAATAGTCATTCATCAAATCAATGTACTTCATTGAAATTAGTTATGGGGAGGAGTAAAAATGAAGAAAGAATGGGCACTAGATTCCTAGGAGAAATTATCCCCCCCCCCACAAAATTAGGAGGAATGGGTCTTTTAGATCCTAAAACTATGAAAACTATTGTAGGAGCCAAACTTTGGTGGTGTTGGTTGCAAGAAGGTCAGGACTTATGGAATATAATATGGACCATTAAATACAATAGCCAAATTCCTAATGAATAATGCATTTGCACATCTAACTTTCCAATGGGCTCATCTATTTGAAATCTGTTTTGTAAAGGAAAACATTTAGTACAAGAACATTTCTTTTAGGAAGTAAAATATGGAAAAAATTCTTTATTTTGGGATGATTCTTGGAATCATTTTCCCAAAATCTCTACCCAAGAACATATTCAAGTTATATACTATGGTATGCAATCTTAGGGGAAAATTCTTGTGTCTAATATTTGGGAAAACATCCCCCTAGAGATCAATTATTGCCAATGGAAATCTTCCTCCTCCTGGAAAATCCACTTATTAGCCTAAGCTGTTAAATAATTCAAGGAAACATTTCTATATTATCAAATCCACTTTTCTAAATATATAGACAATATTCATTGGCGATATTGGCCACAGTGTTCTCTCTCCAGTAAAGAATCTGACTTCCTTGCAACCAATCACACTAACACTTTGAATCAACAAGTATGGTCAAAAATATGGTGTTAGAATCCTTGGCCCAAGGTAATATATTTTCTATGGATTATTCTTGTAGATATAGTTTAACATGGGATAATATTCTCTCCAAGAATTATGTTAGTCCGTCTCTTTGTTTCTTCTGTTGAGCCAACAAAGAAAACACTGAAACTATTTTCCACTCTTGTCCTCTAGCCTAGGATATTTGTAACTATTTCATTGATCTCTTTTGATCCTATGTATGGGGAGGAATCGATCCCAAATTTTCTTTGGCTGAAATTCCCTTGAACAAGACCAATTATTAATGTTGATCTAGTAACAATTGCATTAACACACTTGAATCCAATTTGAATGTTAAACTCTTGGATTTGTTGATAGTCTCCAATTCATTACTTAATGCATTTAGTGGTCATAATTTTGGGAATAATATGATTAAGAAAACATGAGACAAGATATCAATCACATAAGAGAAGTTAGCCCTTTTTCTTTCATGCAATTTAAAATTGGCATTTACATTTAATGAATGGAATTTTCATCTTTGTAGTTAGAGTCATGATCATTTATGCTTTCATAAGAAGTTTTCACTGTAATTAGTTGGAGGAGTGCTCTTTGAACACCTTAATTTGATTTCATGAATGAGGGTGACAAGAGTAAGGCCCAATTTGTTGCGCATATAACACTGTCACCTCTAAGTTTGTATGAACCCTAGGTTGATAATTTAAGTTGAGAAGCCCTTCGGAGTTGAAACATCTTTGGTGCTATACCAGTGCTCATCACTTTTTGCCTCCGTTTCCAAGGATTTGTCTCAATAGGTCTTGTTTCTACTTAATAATTGCTTCTTATTTTTTCTGTTTTGCATCAGTCTTAGTGCTTTGGGAAAAAATAAAGTGAAAATCCAAAAAAAACAGTTATTTCATGTGTTGTAGGAGTAGGGATAACCAACGTAAATTCTTACCAAACACCCCCACCCCCTCCAACAATAAACCTTCATTCTTCTTTGGTGACTGTGAACTTCTCTCTCTAACTAAAGGAGAGTTGGAAAACCCTTTAGGAGAGCCACCTGAAATTTTTGAAGAACCTATAGGAGAAGAAGAACCTATCTCACCTATCCAAACTATGCCTGAAAATAGGAACAATGATATTTTCCCTATTAGAGAAACCAATGGAGAGGCTAGAATGAAGAATATAAGCCATGTTGCACTTCCACATTTTCATGGCCTAACCTCTGAGGACCCTGACACCTTCATGTTTGAATTTTTTGGTGTCTAACGGACCAATGACTATGCCTATGATGAGAAAAAGTTATATTTGTTTCCTTTTACCCTGAAATATGAAACCTTGCACTAGTTTATGAGTCTACCTAGGGGCATAATGACTACCTAGGCCCAAACGCAACGAGCCTTCAATGAAAAATACCAGGATTACTGTAGGTCCAAAAAAAAAAGGAGGAAATATTTAGGACGACCCTTGGACCTGATGAGTCTTTAAACGGCTATGAGGAAAGGTTTCAACTCAATTATAGGAGGGCTAACCGTACCCTTGATCCTGAGTCACTCAAGCTAGTTCTTTCTAAGGGATCAGGGAGGAGGTAATGGAAACCCTCAACATGCTATTTGGAGGATATATCTACCAACTTACTTATGATGACATCAATATTATATTCAAGAATTACTATAGGGATATTAGGAAGAAGGCAGGTCTATCAAAATCTTGGTTAATTCCTCTCCCTGCAAAACAACCATTAGTCATGATATAGGAAGTATGTTGGAAGATTTTAAGAGTGAAATGTTGCATACCTTTCCCTTGCAGATGGATATTATGAAAATAAAAAGAAGGAAAGAGGAAGCAGAGAGGGCACTAGCTATCTTTTTCCCTCGATGTACTAAAAGACATCCTAGGAATGAATGTCCATTGAATCTCATAGAAGTTTGCTTAGTCTTTCAAGAGAATCATGCAATAGATAAATTTCCTTCTCTACTAGGCCTAAAGGTTTTATACCAAGGAGGGGTAGAAGGTGGTTCTGATCAGTTATGCTTTATTAACTAAAGGAGACCCCCAGGTCCTCAGCCATATAAACAAGCCATGCAAGGTGCACATTACCCTCACTACAATTCAAATAAAAACACATCTTTTCTAGCCTCAGTACCCTTCCACTCATCCATCATGGTCCACACCTCCTCCTTGATATTATACTCCTCAATATCATCCTCAACCTATCAACCCTCCTTTTCAACCATATCTACTCCAACCTTCCCAATGGGGAACCCATCATTAGGATGGAGACCTCAAACCACCCAACCTCCTACTTTACTGCCTCGGCCTTAGCTTGAACCACAACATCCTCAACAAAATCCATCTAAGCAACCTCAAATTCCTTCTCAACCCAATTTGAACCCAAACAACAAGCAAATACAGGAGGTTTATAATGGGGAGACATTATGTCCTACTTATGTTGTGGAAATCCAAGAGATAAACCTTAGGTCTGGGAAGGTGATCCCAGATAATCACCCACCTTATCCACATGAAGAGCTTGCAAAAGAAAACAAGGATAGTGTCCATCAAGTCAATGCACCTCCTTATCATGAAAGGTTGGTCCACCCTAAACAATACACCCCAAAAGAGGCTGAACTTCTGGGAGGATTGAAGAACTTGTGTATCAAGATACCCATTCTCCAAACCATCAAAGATGTTCCCATTTACAAAAATCTTATCAAGGAGGAATGTTTCAAAAGTATTGGGAGAAGAAGAAGAAATACACCCACTATCAATGTTGTTGGACACCTATCGTTCTGATTCTTAGGAGGGTGATGTCTCCAAAATACTTAGATCCTAGTAGCCTAGTAGTGGATGTGCATATTGATGGCATTATGGTCCCTAATAACATGATTTATCTTGGGGATACAATCAATATAATGACCATGGAACCCATGCTTCAGCTCAACCTCAAAGGGGTTTTAAGGAATACCACTACAGTGCTACAACTTGAATACATATCCATAATAGCTCCTAAAGGAGTTATTTAGGATTTCATGGTCTCCATTGAATCCTGGGAATATCCCATTTGTTTCCTGGTCCTCTAGCCCAAAAAAAAGTCTAAGGGTTATCCTCTCATCCTAGGGATACCTTGGTTGGCCATTGTTGATGCCTACATTAGTTGCAGGGATAGGAACATTCTTACCATTATGGTTAGAGGAGGAGGAAGAGGAAGAATTTTATCAAACATCCCTCTACCCAATCTCCACTCTGGACATTGTTATTGGGGGGCAGGGGGGTAGCTTGATGAAGATGAACTTATTGACCACATCTTACAAAATCAACCACCCACTGCCATACCATTTGAGGAATTAATGAGAGAATCTGAGAGTATTCCTTGCACTAATTTGTGCTCTATTGAATCTAGCCTAGAACACGCCAAGATTGTGGAGATTGGCCCATCTAGGACTCTAAATATCAAACCCCTCTCTCTTAGCCAAGCATGAAGAGAAATTATGCAGTAGCTAAGGCATCACCTAGATTATTTTGCTTGGGTTTATAAGGAGATGAAATGTTTCCACCTCTGAGTCTATACTCATCTTATTTACATCAAAAAGGAATGCACACTGGTGTGCCAACCCAGGAGAAGAATGAACCAATCTCTCAAGGACATTGTGAAAGAAGAGTTACTTAAGTTGCTAGATGTAGGGTTCATATATCCCATTTCAGATAGTGAGTGGGTGTCACCTCTTGTTTTAGTCCCCAAGAAAAATGGTAAGTGAACGATCTGTCTTTATTACTGAGAACTTAACAACGGTACAAAAAAGGACAATTTTCCTTTGCCTTTCATTGACCAAGCCCTAAATGGCCTTGCAGGATATAAATTATTCTCCTTCCTAGATGGATTTAGTAGATACAACCAAATCCAGCCTTGAAGACCAAGATAAGACCACATTTACATGTCCTTGGGTTACCTTTGCCTATAGAGTCCTTCCATTTCGTCTATGCAATGCCCCTGCTACTTTCCAGAGGGTAGTTCTAAGTATCTTTGTTGAACTTGTTCATGACTCTGTCGAGATATACATGGATGATTTTACTCCTTATGGATGTGATTTCCAAGAAGCTCTTTTTAATATGTGAAAAATCTTAAAGAAATGCATTGAAATGAATCTTTCATTGAGTCTTGAGAAATGTGAATTCTTGATGAATGTAAGGACTGCCGTTGGCCATTTTATATCCAAGGAAGGGATATGGGTTGACCCAAACAAAATTGACATCATTAAAAGGGTTCCTATCCCTAAAAAATAAAGAGATGTTAGGAGTTTACTTGGGTTAGTTGGGTATTATAGGAGGTTCATCAAAGACTTTAGTACACTATATTCACCCTTGTTTGGATTTCTAGTGAGGGATTCATAATTTTGTTGGACATAAGACTTTCAAGAAGCCTTCGAAGTAATGAAAGAAAAGATGAACATTGCACCCATCCTTAGGGGTCCCAATTGGGAATTATCTTTCCACATAAAAATAGATGCATGAGATAAAGATGTAGGGGCAACCTGAGAAAAAGTGGAAGACAAATTTCCTTATGCTATCTATTTCACAAATAAAATCCTTTCCAAAGTTGAGTTAAATTATACTGTCACTGAAAAGGAACTCTTGGTAGTGTTACATTCTTTGAACAATTTTAGGCATTATATCATTGGTTATCCAACTTTTGTTCACACTGATCATGAAACTTTAATTATTTAATGAATAAACATGATGTCAATTCTAGGATTATTAGATGGTTTTTATTATTACAAAAAATTGATTTGACTATTATTGAAAAACTAGGGAAATAGAATGTGGTTGCATATTTCTTGTCAAGACTAACCTTGCCTATAGGAAAGGAAGAAATGGTGGATGATCAACTTACATATGAACATCTATTTTCCATCTCGGTGCTTTCTCCTTGGTTTTCTGATATAGCCAACTACTTGGTTGTTGGGAGGTTCCCTCCTAATCTATCCTCCAAGGAGAAGAGGAAGATCATCAAGAAAAGTGCCCCATTCACTTGGATTGGGGGGAACCTTTTCAGATTTGGACTATATATAATCCCGAGGATATGTGTGAGGGAAGAGGAGGTATTTGATATCCTCTCAGCATACTATGATGTACCTTGTTAGGGCCACTTTTCTACTAAGATGATAACCTTTAAATTTATACAATCAGGTTATTATTGGCCCACTTTACATCAGGATATAAGGAGGTATACCACCAAGTGTGATCAGTCTAAGCCAGGTCACCAAAGCACTCTGAGCCTTTACCACAAAAGGAATATTAAGTATAAGTCTCAACTTCATTTTTATAACTGCTCATTTCGAGGAGGCCGTTAGAGAAGGATGAGCTAGTGCTATCAGGTACTACCTAGGTGCCACCGAGCTGCTTCAAATAGTATTTGCAAGTGGTAAATGAGGAGCTATAAGAAGCTCTAAGTTGCTACAGGAGGCCCAAAAGGAAGCTAAAGGAGAGGATTGAGGGGAGAAAGGGAGCCAAAACTACCCAAAGTTGTCCTCAAACCCTCATGTACATAACATGTACATAACATAGTTGTCCTATACCCTACATGAAGAATTTTTCTTGAAGCATGCACCTTGTAGCAAACAATTGTGCAGTAGTCCCCTTTGGGAAATTGTTAGATGTAAAGGCAAGATAAGATCAGAGCAAAGTTTTTTTTTGTTAAAAAAATTATTAGCATCCTTCTCCCCCTCTAACAAAAAGGAAATATTGGCACTATCTCTCTAACCGAGACTTCTCTAAGGCCAAAATCTGAAATACACCAAAGTAACCTTGAGAAGTAGAAGCATGAGAAATGGCGGGAGGTTTCAACAAAAGAGAGCTCACAGACACAAAAAGAATTAATCAACCTCCTATTGCAGTAGATATTTTTCTAAGACATCATGGATGGGATTCTTTGAATAGTTTAAGGGGTATGATGATGATATAACTTAGGAATTTTCGATGGCACTAAAGACTCACGGAGAAGATAGTGCCATTGTCGATGTTAGGGAAATTTCTATCTCTTTAGATGTTTAACTCATAAACAAAGTGAATACCTTACCCTTAGCAGTCTGATGAAGAAAGGAGGATAAGGAAATGAGTGTTATAGCCAGGAAGAAATCCTTCATTTAGAGATAAAATCATGTGGAGGACAAAATTGGAGTGATAAGAGAAAGCTTACCTTACCCCTGGGATGAAGTGGCCTATCATATCCTCAAATACATATCTTATTGGGGGAGGTTGAGAATTGTATATGATTATCATTTCAAGTTACTTCATGAGATAATATTCAAAGAATAAATACATATCCCATAGGGACTCCATGTTCCTCATTTCCTCCTACAATCTATCATTGGAATGAGCCATAAAGTGAGGAAAGGGAAGCAACAACAAATTTCCCACCATGGCCTCATTAAGATGATTGTTATGGATGATCTAGGTCACATAGGGACCCTGTGCTATGGAATTATTTTGTAGACATGGAAAGGGAAATTTTCATTGAAACCCAAGCCATCACACATGAAGAAAAATGAGGCTCTAGCATTAGAGGTAGGGAAGTAAAAAAGGACGAAGAGGAGGCAACAAAAATAGATGAAAAAGAATCATAAACTAAGGAAGGAGAAGGAGAGTAACAAGAAATAGAGAAAGTGAACCCTACGAAGGCATCCAAACCCCAAGACACATGAAAACAAGGACAATAAATAAGTCTTTCTCCATGGTACACCGAGCAATAAGTGGCTGCAACATTGGCCACAATGGGCACACCTGTCAAGCCCAAAAGGAGGAAGCCAAGGCAAGGTACCCTATGCTTCAAAACAAGGAAGAGCACCAGGATAAAGCAAGGGAAGCTTCAACCTCCTTCTAAAATCTCTATCACTATTGAGGATTGAATAAGTAGAAAGGGAGAAGTGGGACTTAGTGAGGGAAAAATTGAAGAAGTCACATCTCTTAAGGCCAAAACCAAGCAACCTGTGCTACCTGTGGGAAGGCCCATCACAAGGGAAGTCACCTTTAAGAGGTTAAAGACATAAGATTCCTAATTACAAGAAGAAAAAGAAGAGCTAAAAGAGGAAACATAGTAGCTACAAGAGAAATAAGGGTTTCTACAAGAGAAAGAGGGTTTGCTACAAGAGAAACACGGGCTCCTATAGGAGCAGCAGGAGGTGCTACAAGAAGGGGAAGCTTGTCTATGAAATCCATCCAATGCAGGCAACCATCCAAATCCTATGCTATCTTACCGAGGGAGTAGTGGTTGTAGTTCCAAATTAAGACATTGGTATGATATGTCTCCTTACCTTTCCAAGACTATAGGAAATTCATTGAATTTTGCAAAGGAGCAAGTATTGAGGATAGAGCCAAAATGGTTGAGTTTTACATGCAAAATATGATCCTCATTGACATGAATATCTAGGACCCAAACTCAAGATTGGGTTACATGCAATTGATGTAATTAGCCTCTTGGTTGGCCCATGATGAGGCAAGGGATGAAGAAGTGGAAAGGATTATGAAAAAAGAAGAGAATGATCGCTTATATATCAAAGAAGAACTAGTGAGCATTAAGGCTATCATCAACAACCAAAGTCTCATTTCCTCTAATATTGAATTAGCATCTAGGTACAAGGAAGCTCAAGAAAAATCCATCTTACGTTTTGAGGACACTTTTAGGATGACAAGGAACAAAAGTTTGTAGGCTTTCCAAAGAAGATGGTAGGCCCTGACTCGCAGTTTACAAATTAGAGAATATCACTCCCCAGAAAGACTAAGGAATGCCTTGGAGAAAACCCCACTATAAAAAAGGTTCATGCAAAGGCTTAAAGATAATATGGATAGGCCTCAAAACTAGTCCTCCCTTACTATTGGACCTACAGGAAGGAAAAAACTAGGTAGATGAAAGAAATAATGGACAAACATGGAGTCAAGTGCAGGATTCTATCCACGAAGGGCACACCATATGAGGTGCCTTGGGATGTTAGAGAGGTCAAAAAGGACATGAATGAGCATCATATTGGTGACTGGGTTGCTGAGAGGGTGAGAAACACCTTCAGTAGAAGGGTGATGATGGGTCCCATCAATAAGTATATTTCAAAGTTCATTGTGCTATCCTCCATCCCTTAAAACTCTCCTTTTCCTCACATTAATTCACATTTTTAGCCATAACATCATTAGTAGGAAGACTAAAGGGTGTTTGTAATATTGTATGGAATAATGTGATTAATTTGCAGGAAAAAAGGCATATTTTGAGGCATTTACGATGCAGAGTGTAACTACCCTCCTCCCACATCTACCCAAGTAACAACTAGCCAACTAGGGTAAAAATGTGATGAGAGGGCCACTATAAGGTATTTAACCTCCTTGGTGACCTTAAGGAAATGGAATCGACGGAACACATAAACCCAACCTTACACATCAACAACAACAACCCCATGAGACATCTCAGCCACTCAAAGATCCTGCCCCTGGGTCCCACTAATCTTTTAGACCTATTGACCTCTGGATGCTCCCATGCTATAGGCATGCTAGTGTCTAGGGACCTTTGGATGCTCTCATAGGCCTGCAAGACAACGTCCATGGAATTTTCCCAGCAGACCTATGCCAACGTCCCTAGAATTCATGGAACTTTTATAGCCCTAAATCTTAGCCACTGCCCATAACTTGTTGTAACTTTTAGAATCCATCAAAGACATGATGAAAAAGCTAATAGATGATAAATAAACCTTGGGACTAAGCTTGATCATCCCCAACCGAGACTGAAATTTTGTCAAACACTTGGAATCAATGCAACCTACAAGTCTAGGATACAAGATAGAGCATGAATGACCAAAAAACTTATGAAACATGACAAGAAGGATCACCACCTTCTCCATTGAACTATTATAACATTAATTAGTTTTTGAATCCATTCGTTTAACCATTAAAAGTAAATACAAGAGATAACCTTGACATGAACCAATCAAATAACCATGCTTATAACCAACATAAAACCATGTAAATAACATAGATATAAAAACCATTAAATCCACATATAAACAAGTGTAAAAGCAACATAACTTAGCTTTCATTAATTATTGGCAAATATGACCAACTTTGAGACTTCCATGTACCACCAAACCGCAGACATTGCTGAACCAAATATTTATTTTAGCTAGTCACCCCCATCCCAGATTCCAAGCCTGAATGTGGGATCTCATGGATAAACCAATACAAAAACAACCAAAGGAATCTGGAGGTTAAACCACCTCCAGCTTCACCAAACCGTGATCACACCAAAGCCTGTGCTTCGATCACAACGAAACAGAACTTGGAATGCCATATGGAATCCATCACTATCCTGGAGGAATTTTCCATCTCCTTGTCTTTTAGGCTTTACCGCAATCCAATCCTAGATCACTAGGCCCTAAACTAAGACTAGTGTCTCATGCTTTACTACAATCAAAACCTAGATCACTATGCCCTAATCTGAGAATCCTCCCTCAGGCTTTACCATGTATCCCACCAAAACTGGTCAAACGATTCCTAGGCCTTTGGGAATTAACCTTGAGACCACCTCTGCCCTAGATTCTGAAATCCATCCAGTCATCTGAAGCCTAAAACCGAGATAAACATCCCAACAAACCATGGCATATGGAAAAAGGAAAGGCTAGGATCGAAACTATTGTCATAACCTAAAAAAAACCATGCCACTGACAATAAGATAACCATACACCAACATGAAAATCCATGCATGTCAAAACCAACTAGGAAATCACACACGCAATATGTTACCTGCAACTATTCCTGCTGAAGTTTCTTGATCTTGCTCTTCTTCCTTGATATTTTCTTTCCTTCCTTTCCCTTTTTTTCTTTTCCTTCCTTGATCCAAAGCTAGAGTGATCCAAGAAAACTGTAAGTGACCAAGAGCAAGAGAGAGAGAATAATGAGAAAGCTCTAAATGTGAACTAACAAAAGGTTACCAACTGATCCTCAAAAGCCCTTTTATTAATGAGGCCTCTATTTCCTTCATTTTCCATTATTTTCCTTCAATTTCCTCCTCACATGCAACATTTGACCTTTCACCTTACTTTTCTCCTCATTTCCCTTATTTTCATAAATAAATGTGCCAAAAATTCTTTTTTTCCTTTTAATGCCTTTAACTTAGCCTTTGCTAATTTTCCTTAGCCATAAGCACATCCAATGATGCCCACTAAGATATATTTTCCCAACATTCAAATTGGAATAAGTGTCCCTTAACCATGGTCTTATTTTGCCTTTATTAACTTTTATTACAAGAAATTTTAACCATGGGTGTTACAGAACCCTCCCCCTTGGGGAGCATCGTCCTCGATGTTAACCACACCAAGACCTCAGCAAAACCACTGAAAAGAAAACATACTACCCACAAAATACTTTTATAACTTAACTCATTACAGTATTTACAATGAAGGACTTTCTCAAAAGAAAAACATCATGACAACATGACAATATAACAACCATACTGCTTATTGGAGATTTATAACTTAGCTTATGGCAGTATTTACATCCATATACATAGACATACATATACCAAAACGCCAAAAAAAATATGCTAAATGTATATGAAACATCAAACCAAAATTACTTTTCCTCAACCAATAAACAATGAAGGATACAAGGCTTGCATCTGATCCGCTATCTCCCATGTAGCTTCCTCAAGCCCAAAGTACTTCCATTACACTTTAACTTACTCTATGGCTTTGTTCCTCAGCATGAGATATTTCTGCTGCAATATTTAGTGAGGTTCCAACTAGAAATCTCCTTCTTGCTCCACCTACAATACAAAATAATCAATAACATGATCAGCATCCTTTATATACCTCTTAAGAAATGAAATATGGAAAACATCATGGACTTTCACTGTTGGAGGTAGTGCAAGTCGATAGGCCACTAGTCCAATCTTCTTAAGGATCTCAAAAGGTCTGCAATAGCATTGTGACAAACTGGCACATGGTCCAATCTACAAAGAGATTTTCCTGGGCTTGATGTGAAAATACACATGCTCCCCAACTTGAAACTCCTTGAACACCCTGTGCTAATCGGCATAACTTTTTATCTATCATGTGCTGCATTTATATTTTTATTTATAACCTTCATTTCTTTCTCCATGTCTACCAACATATCTGATCCAATAAGTACCCTCTTCACTAGATCACTCTATTTGATGGGAGTATTACAACTTTGTCCATACAATGCCTCAAAGGGACTCATCCGTAATGACTCCTGATAACCATTTATGTATGCAAACTCAACCAATGGAAGATACTCCACCCATTTCCTCTATTGTTGCATCATGTACATGCTTAGCATATCCTCGAAGTCCTGTTGACCCTCCCTGTCTATTCATCTGTCTGCGGATGATAAGTTGTACTTAAGGCCAAATTTGTACCCAAACTTGTAAATCACTCCTTCAAGAATTTGGAAGTGAACTTTGCATCCCTATCTGAAATAATATTCTTTGGAACACCATGTAGTCTCACTATCTCTCTGATGAACACCTGTGCTACCTCACTAGCTGAGTATATAGTTTCCAATGGAATGAAGTGAGAAACCTTGATCAACCTGTCGACCATGACCATAATAGAATCATCATGTCTCACTGACCTCGAAAGACCTGTAATGAAATTCATGGAAATGACCTCCCATTTCCATTCTAGAATCGCAATAGGCTATAGTAAACCACCTAGATGTTGTATTTTGCTTTTACCTACTAAAAATCTAACATTTATCGATGAACTCTGCCACTTCCTTCTTCATATTTGAACAATAGTAGAACTTCTTCATCGTCGTCAGCAGCTTTTTGTATCTTGGGTGACCCAAGTATGGCTTGACATGAAACTCCCTCAAGATAAGATTCTTGAGCTCACTGTAATTTTACACATAGATCATGTATTGAAATCTAACCAAACCATCTATCGTGAGATGATAATATGCATCCTCATCACCTGTACCTATACCTGCACCTATACTTGTACATGTACCTGTACCTGCACCTATACCTATAATATGTTGTAACCTGTGCATAATCTCCATGTACTTGTCATCTCGCTGTCCCTCTTGTAAAATCCTGTCATGTAACTCTATCCCATAAGATCTCATAGCTGCTATATGATTTACATGTACTTTCCTGCTAAGGGCATCTACAATCCGACTCTCCTTTCCTTTGATGTATCTAATCTCAAAGTCGAACTCACTAAGGGTGACCAACCATCTCGCTTGCATAGCATTTATATTTGGCTGGTCAAAAAAATACCTCAACCCACTGTGATCGGTCATCAATACAAAACTCCTACCAACAAGGTAGTGCCTCCACATCTTCAATGCATGTATGATCACTGCTAGTTCAAGATCATGCTTCGAATAGTTTTGTTCATGCTCATTCAATTTTCATGACTCATAGCACACTACATGTCCTTCTTGCATGAGAACTTCACCAAGTCCTCTCTTACAAGCATATGTACACACTACGAACTCCTTATCTGGATCTGCAATCTTTAACACTAGTGCATGTGTCAAAAACTACTTATGATCCTTAAAAGTAGCCTCATACTCCTAGGTCCATTTGAACTTCTTACCTTTCCTCTGCAATGATGTGATAAGATATGAAATGCGTGAGAAGTTATTTATGAATCTCCTGTAGTAACCTACCAGTCCCATGAATGATCTCACCTCATCCACATTCTTAAGAGCTTCCCACACCATGATGGCTCTTATCTTTTCTAGATCTACTGCTATGTCATCCTTGAAGACAACATGCCCCAGGTAATGTACCTCACTCAGAAATAAGTTGAACTTGCTAAGCTTAGCATACAATTGATTCTCTCTTAGCATTCTCAACACTGCTGCTAAATGCTCGACATGTTCTTCCTCCTTTTTAGAATATACCAATATGTCATCAATGAATACAATAACAAACTTGTCCAGATAAGGACGTGACACACTACTAATCAAACACATAAATTTAGCTGCATCATTAGTCAAACTGAATGGAACTACAATAAACTCATAATGTCTATACCTGGTCCTAAACATAGACTTAATGATATCCTCTTCCTTGATGCCCGCTTAATGGTATCCTAATCTCAAGTTGATCTTACAGAACATTGATGCTCCCTTCAAGTAATCAAACAAATCATCAATCCTTAGCAAAGGGTACCTATTCTTCATCGTTACCTTGTTCAACTACCTGTAATCAATGCAAAATCTAAGAGTACCATATTTCTTCTTTACAAACAAAATTGGTGCACCCCAAGGTGATACACTTGGCCTAATGTGTCCCTTGTCAATCATATCCATCAACTATAATTTCAACTCTACCAACTTAGGTGTGCTCATTTAGTAAGGTGGCTTTAATGCCAGAGCTGTCCTCGACACCAACTCAATAGAAATGTCTACCTCTCTATGAGGTGGAAACTCTATAATATCCTCAACAAATAATCCTGAAACTAATGTAGAACTAGGTATCTTCTCAAAACATTTGCATCCCCAACTTCCTTACCTTTGTCACTCAAAATGTGCACTGCAAACATCACACAACCTTTTCTACAACTACACTTACCTTGCATAGCAGTAACCATCATCACTGATGTAGGCTTTTTCTTTCCCTGTAAATTTATCTTTTCCTTGCTGTCATACACACACTCAATGGCCTTGACGAAGCAATCAACTTTGGTCTTGTGAAGGTATATCCAATCCATATCCAAAATCATACTATATGATCCGAATGCCAATACATTAAAATGTTCTACTATAGGCATACCATTTAACTCAAATGCATAAGCTCTCACCCAATGGTGAACTCTCTTATTTGTAACTGTAGCTAACTGTACCAAACAAGATTTTTCATGCACTTCTTTTCTCAAAACACACTTATCCACCAGGTCAAGATAAATATAACTATAGTTAGATTCAGGATCAATCAAAATAGAAATAACTTGATCACAAAGATTATTGTCCATCTCAATGATAGATGCCTAATGATTCTCCTGCTTGTTGTCCACAACTTCATAGATATGAGGAATGTTATGACCAACATCACCAACTATATGTGCCTCCTGAGAGCTATAGATATGGGGTCTAATATCACTATGATATTGCAGACAATCCCTCTTATGATGATCCTTACCTCATATCCAACACTGCAATGGTTCTCTACTACTACCTCTAGCCTGTTGCTCTCTATGTCCCTTGTAAGTTGTATTTAACCTCTTATAAGGGACTACATTTTATTTCCCACTTGGATCTTAAGTTATTTCTCACTTTGGTGTCCATTTTCCTTTATCTTTCTAATTTCCTTTCATGTCACGCTTAGGTTGAAGTTTGCACTTCAACTATTAATAACAATGTTTCAACTTTCATATGGCCCCCTCCAACAATCTAGGATCATCGAAATCAATCCAATCTCTGCATGCTACTGGAAGTCCACTAATGAATCTCTAAACCTTAGCCTTATCCTCGTTGAGGTAAGGCACATATCTCAAAAGCTCCAAGAACCTGCTAGTATACTCATCATTCGTCATGGAACCCATTCGCAACTCTTGAAACTCCTTACCTCTGTCATCCATGTATCTTTCTAATAAATACTTCTTCTTGAAGAGCCTCTCAAACTCATGCCAAGTCAAATCATCCTCATGTATACCTTTAATATTCTTCACATCTTCCCACCAAATATATGCTTTGCCTTTGAGACTGAAAGTGGTTATCTTTTATTTCATGTTTTCTGAATAATCGTGCAATTTGAAAAATTTACTCATACCGAGAAACCATGCCTCTACATCCTGTGATTTATTCATCTCTCCATAAAAGGTAGGTGGATTTTCTTTCTTAAAATCATCTAGAAATTAACCCCCATCACTCCTCCTATAATGATGATAACAATGACAATCATGATGCCTGTCAAAACCAAAACTAGAATAGTACATGTGTCTATCACCTCTCCTATCTAGAGTATCCAACAACCTGCCATATCGAATCGTGTCATATCTATTTGACCTGTGACCACCATAAGACCTACTACCATATGCCCTATTATTTATGTCCTCCTTCTCATGGATGATCCGAAGTGGTCCCTATCGCTTCAATTTTCACAAACTCTGAAGTAGTATTGCATTAACCTTTGTTTGTTTCTCTTGTGCCTGCATGATTTTGTCATTTTTTTCCTTTCAAATTCTTATCTCTTCCTTCAATCTTCTCAATGTATTTTCCAAATTAGAAGAGTGACCAACACCATGTTGCTTTTCCGATTCATAGGGAGATTCTTTGTCATCTACCAAATCACAATAAACAAACTTACCTTAGCAAAATTCGAGTAAGATATCTCATCTGCAAGATCATCAAACTAGCATGATACATGCATAATATAATCATAACAGAGTATAAACATATGATACATAACCATATAACCATGTAACCATCAGTCTAGCTAGATTCTAGTCATCAATGCATGAACATATCAACTACAGATACCATGAACTCATGCATGACAATAACGACCATGACACCACTATAGATTTGACCACTTGCAAACATTAACATGCATAAGAAATGTCTAATCAACCACACACATGCATAAACACATATGATCAAGCATGAACGATGATACTTGTAACTAAACCTACAAGAATGATGCATGTAACCAAGAATGCAAGAACATAACAAAGCATATGAGAATGTAACCAAGTATATGAAATAACACATGTAAGTGACATATAACCATAGGTAACCAATCATACACTCATGACAACATGCTTCACACCACAACATCCTTATTCCCATGGTGACATAACTATGACCATGAAAAACACCATGCGTATGCAACAAGCACATAGACCACAAGTATGACTGACACATGTACAACCGACATGAATGCATGACAAACACATTCACCCAAGGAGAGCACAACCACACTCTGATACCAATATGTAACTACCCTCCTCCCACATCTACCCAAGTAACTAACCAATGAGGGTAAACATGTGATGAGAGAGGCCACCATAAGGGATTCAACCTCCTTGGTGACCTTAAGGAAATGGAATTGATAGAACACATCAACCAAACCTTTCATATTAGAAACAACAACCCCAAGAGAGATATCAGCCACTCATACATCCTTCCCCTAGGTCCCGTTGATATTTTAGACCTCTTGAACTCTGGACGCTCTCACGTTATAAGCATGCTAGCATCCAGGGACCTTTGGACACTCTCACAAGCCTGCAAGCCAGCGTCTAGGGAATTTTCTCAACTGATCTTTGCCATCATCTGCGAAATTCAAGGCACTTTTCTAGCCTAGAATCCCAACCATTGCCTAGCACTTGTTGTAACTTTTAGAAGGATCTCTAGATGCTCTCACAAGCTTGGAAGCCATTGTCTTGGGAATTTTCCCAGCAGACCTATGCCAACGTCTGTAGAACTCAAGGAAATTTTCTAGGCTAGAATCCCAGCCACTACCCAAAACTTGTTATAACTTTCAGAATCCATCAAATACATGATGACAAAGCTAAATAAACTAGAAATCAACCTCAAGACTAAGATTGAGCATCTCCAACCAGCACTACCATTCTACGAAACACTTGGCATCAATTCAACCTATAGGTCTGGGATGCAAGACAAAGCATGAATGAATTAAAACAATTATGAAACATGAAAATAAGGATCACCACCTTCTCCAGTGAACTGTTATAATATCAATTAGGTCTTGCATCCATTATTTTAACCATTACAAGTATATACATGAGATAACCATGACATGAACCAATCAAATAACCATGCTTATAACCAACATAAAACCATGTAAATAACAAAGATATAAAAACCATTAAATCCATATATAAACAAGTGCAAAATCAAGAGAACTTAGCTTTCATTAATCATAGGAAAATCCGACCAGGTTCGAAACTTCCACGTAGCACCCAAACATAGACATCTCTAAACCAAATATTTCTTTCATCCAGTCACCCTCATTCCATATTCCAAGCATGAATGTGGGATCTCATGGATAAACCAATCCAAAAACAATCAAGGGAATCTAGAGGTCAAACCACCTCCACCCTCACTAAATTGTGATCACTTCGAAATCGACACTCCGACCACAATCGAACCAAACATGGAAATCCATCCAGAATTCATCACTATCCTTCAGGAATTTCCATCTCCTTGTTTCTTAGGCTTTACTGCAATCCAATGCCAGATAACTATGCCCTAAACTGAGACTAGTCTCTCAGGATTTACCACTATCCAAACCCAGATCACTAGGCCCTAAATTGATACTCCTCCCTTAGACTTTATCATGTATCCTGCCAAAACTAGTCTAGGGATTCCTAGGCCTTTGAGAATGAACCTTGATACCACCTCCGCCGCGGATTCTGAAATCCATCTGGCAAACCAAATTTCAAAACTAAGATGAACATCCCAACACACCATGGCATCTGGAAAAAGGCAAGGCTAGGCTGTAAACCACTATCATCACCCAACAAAATCATCCCACCGAAAAAAAGAGAACCATTCACCAACATGTGCATGTCAAATCTAGTTAAGAAATCACACATGCAATATTTTACCTACAAGTATTCCTGCTGAAGCTGCTTGATCCTTCTCTTCTTCCTTGATCCTTTCTTTCCTTCCTTTCCATTTTCTTTCTTTTCCTTCCTTGATCCAAAGCTAGAGTGCTCCAAGAAAACTCTAAGTGACAAAGAGTGAGTGAGAGAGAATAATGAGAGAGCTCCAAACTTGAACTGACAAAAGGTTACCAACTGATCCTCAAAAGAATTTTTATTTATGAAGCTTCTATTTTCATCGTTTTCCATTATTTTCCTTTAATTTCCTTCTCACATGCAACATGTGACCTTTCACCTTACTTTTCTCCTAATTTCCCTTATTTTCATAAAATAGGGCTCTCAGACCACTCCGACCGCATTCCTTTCTCACTACAACCATTAAATAGAAAAACAGAGTTAGAATTTGTAATTTTTCTTTCATGATTATGTTAAAGATTGGATTCCTCATTTTCAAGAAAGTGTGAGTATACAAATGATGCATATAGGTTATTGATTTAATTAAATGTGCAAATAGGGTAGCATGATTTACTTCTACAGATAGGTTAGTCCTTTTCCTTTCCTGCAATTTGAAATTGGAATTTACATTTAATGAATGGAATTTTCACCTTTGTAGTTAGAATCATGATAATTTATGCCTTCATAAGATGTTTTCATCGTAATTAGTTGGAGGAGTGGTCTCTTAACAACTTAATATAATCTATTGAAAGAGGGTGACATAAGTAGAACCTAACCTTCTTTGCATATAGCACTATCACCTCTAAGATTGTACAAACCC
This sequence comes from Pinus taeda, assembly GCA_000404065.3. Classification (NCBI taxonomy): domain Eukaryota; kingdom Viridiplantae; phylum Streptophyta; class Pinopsida; order Pinales; family Pinaceae; genus Pinus; species Pinus taeda. Next base: position 8,201 of record APFE031272080.1, on the reverse strand, counting down.
TTGGTTGAAAATTTAAGTTAAGTAGCCCTTGGGAGTTGCAACATCCTTGGTGCAATACTAGGGGTCATTAGCATGTTCTCCCTTTTACAAATATCAAAGAGGGAAAATCAACAATAAATGATACTTGTAGTGGTTTCCATTCCAAAATTCTCAATTGAAAACTCAAAACTTAGTAAACACAACACTAGCGGGTATGTCTTCTTGTTCTGCAAATTTTGACTATAAACATGACCAAATTTTCAAAAGTGCATCTATGTCTTGAAACTTGTGCCAATAATTAATGAGATATGTGGGTTTTAAACCATGGGCCCTTAGATTCATTTCCCAAAACATAACAAACACAACATCAATAGGTTTTTCTCAAACTTCAGTAGGTATGTCTCAAACCTTTCACTATAAGCAAAACCAACTTCTAAAAATGGAATCTCTATCACAAAATTTGTGCCAAGCATTAATTGCACGTGTGATTTTAACCATGATCCCTCATATCCACTACTCAAAACACAACAAACATTGTTCCAACAAGTATGTCTCATCATTCTACAACTTTCGGCTATAAAGATGACCAACTTATGAAGATTGCATGTCTGTCTTGAAATTCATGCCAAGCATTAATGGCACATATGGGCTTCTAACCATGAGCCTTCAAATCCATTGATTAGATCCAAATTCTTTCTGCACTAGTGGACTCATCTCAAAAAATTGTGAAGAATGAATATAAATACCCTTTAATCTATCACCATCACCTCAGGACCCCATTGTGATCCTTCACCTCATAGATTGTGTCACATAGACAAAATATTCTCTATAATATTTCATATGTCATAAAATTTGTCTATACTGAGCATGAATTCCACCTCCACCTAGCTTCTACATGGACTCTCTCTCACTGCCACATTTCTCTGTTGTCTTCTGCCCTCAACATGTCAAATGAACAATGTTAAATAATGCTCGTGGAAGGACATGACAAAATGGTATATTGTTTTTTAACCTTTGTTAAAAACATATTATATATGGCATATGGTTGAACCAGGTGTGATTTTTATATTAAATATAACCATACCAAACATAACAATTATATGTTTTCAGCCCCATGGTTCAACCAAAACTCAACGCAGTGCATAGGTGTGTTGGATTCCAATGATTGGCATAGTAATATGTGGAGGTCTCGGTTAGCTAATGGTTAAGCAGGGGTCCCATTTGGCATTTTGTTTGTGCATATCCAATTAACCATACCAAATATGCTTCTGAACACAGGTTATGTGACATTCAAATGAGCCACATGTATTATGTCACACCAATGTCATACTTCAACCCATATGTGATCATGTGGCTTTTGTCATTAGTTGATTGTTGGCTAATGTGGGTAGGTCATGCACATGTCTTGAGATCAAGCCCGTGGGCCTCCCCATTTTTCACTTTGGTTGTAAAAAAGAGTCAAATATTAAATTGTGTCATTCATTTAGAAAATTGAGCTCGTGGCCCATTTTAAGGTGTCATGTGGTGCCTTCTTATTGGGCCACGTGTCAAAACCCAATTGGTTTGCTACTACACAGTCAACACCTAATCTCCTATGACATGTCACTAACATGGATACCATGTCACTGTATGGTCACCACATCAGAATATATCATGTGTGAACCCGCCATGGGTCCTAGTAGTTTGACTTTTTACCTATTTGATGTGAACTTCAGAACCTCAGATCTTTCGCATATGGACTCTGCTTGACGTGATTCAGGCTGTGTTGGAATTGTACCATTGAGCTCTTCGAAATGGCACCACTCTCATCATATTTTATACAATTATTTTTTACGTTTCCTGGAGACTCCTTGATCATCTGTAGACAAATTTTTTGACTGAAGGATTACTCCTTGGACTTGATCAATAATTGGCCTCTTTTCCCATTAAACTTCCTATTCTCAATAGAGGTTATATTCTTGCATCCGGCTTTGTCCTCTACATTCTTTGGAAATAAAAAAGTTAATGTATCTTCCACAACTCTCAAGACTCCATCCTCTCTCTTTGGAACACATTTCTTTGTAATCTCAAAGAAACCATTCTTATCTCCAATTGGCCATCCTCATATTAGAAATTCCAAGGATTTGAGGTGCCTATTCTCATTGTTCTCAATCTTACCTCTTGAGCTTGCCCAACTCTTATCTCTCCCACTAGCCTCCCCCCTCCCCACCCTACTCATCTACTCCCTCCTCCCCCTTAACAATTCTCTTCCCCTACTCTTAATTTTATCAAACAAAACTTCAATGATGCCTCCAAGAGAAACCCTAGTGTTGCATGACATAAGGGATCCTTTTACTAATAAATAAGATACATTATTAATCTATGTTTTGGTTACATTAGCCACAATAATAATAATGCATTGGAACTCAAATTTCTTGAAATATGGCTAAGAATTAACTCCACCCTTAATTTCTCTCACCTAATCCTTGAAGGTCATTTTCATCTTTTCATTTCCTTGATTATTAAGCTCCTATATGCATCTTCCTCTCTCAAAATCATTGAAAGATGGAGATTTAAAGGATCCTTGAATCTCATTGAAGAAATCCATTACAAAAATTTTGAGACTTAAAATGGGTCTCGAAACAAAATGTACAACCAAAATCAACTTTATAAGAACCAATAGCATTCAAGATGACGATGTCAACTGTGGGAGACGATTCACCATTTTTACAGTAAAAAGGTAAAAACATTAAAAAATTAAAAAATTAAAAACTACCTTTTTGTTGGCATTATGTTTCTAGTATGGTTATATGTTACAGATGTTGTACTTGATGGCAACACCCATGGCATGGCTCTCAATATGATGAGAATTAAGAAGTACGCATGAGAAAAGTTCACGGTATTTTATGCAGAGAAAAGTTTATAAAAGTTTATTTCATGTGGAGAAAAGTTCACGGAATTTTATGTAGAGAAAATTTTATTTCATGTGGGAAAACCTACCTTTGGTCCATGGTAGTTAGTCCTTGGAATTTGAACCTATGGTTTTTGGACCATGGCATCTCGACAGACGTGTTGATCCCTAGTATTGAGTTGATGGTATTGGTTTGTTATGGTTTTGGCCTGTGGTATTGGTCCATGATTTGGGAAGAGCTTGCCTATATAAAGCAAAGGAGATCATTTGGCTTGTGTATGCTTTTGGGTTGAATATCTTAAGATCTGAAATATTGGGTTATTGTTTCAAAAGCTCGATCTATATGAAAGTGAAGTGGAAAGCGAATCTGTGAAGGATGATCTCTCGAGCGCTACAGCTGTCGAAGTGCGGAGGTGCCGTAGGAGACGCCGTAGGAGGCGCCACAGGAGACGCCGCAGGATGCGCCGCAGGAGATGCCACAGGAGGCGCCACAGGAGGCGCCGCAGGAGACACCACAAGAGGCGCCACAGGAGACACCACAGGACGCGCCACAGGAGGCGCCAGAGGAGACGCCACAGGAGGCGCTATAGGAGACGCCGCAGGAGGCGCCACAGGAGACGCTGCAGGAGGCGCCACAGGAGACGCCGCAGGAGGCTCCGCAGGAGACGCCGCAGGAGACGCCGCAGGAGACGCCGCAGAAGGTGTTCTGGGTTTAGTTTTCTGTTATTGTGGATCTGGTTATCT
>APFE031272077.1:35912-58959 GCA_000404065.3 Pinus taeda | reverse complement strand
GTCTCTGCATGAGTAGATGTCTCTACTTGATCTCCTCTCAGCTTCCCTTGTTGTGGCTGCTCCACAACCTCCTGAAGTTGCTTCACCAATTGTGGCTCCTCCACAATTGTTTGAGATTTCTTCTGCAGTTGCATGTTGAGAGGTAATTTACTCTCCCTCTCAACCACCAAGTATCTAACCTTTGCCTTACTCCTCAAGGCTTTGCATACACTTTGTACCTCAAGTGCATACAGGTTTTTGGCTAGCATACCAATCTATTTCATATTTCTCATCGTCACGAAATTTTCTAGAAAAAGAGCTCATTTTAAATCAATGATATCTCTCTCATCCGAACTCCGATTCAGGGAATTGTTCTTTTGAATTTGGGTATTTTTCCGCAAGGAATCCAAGTTTGTTATTTGTTTTTGAAAATTTTGTACATAAATTTTTATATCTTCTATGCAAACCCTCTGCCCAAAACTCAAAATTTTGAAATCTCCTCTCAGTATATTGTTCTCTCCTTGATCACATTTACTCCGATACCATGTAAAAATTCCCACCTGTAGATCACTTGATAATGCAATATACTAAAGAAAAATACTTGATCTACTTCTACAACCAATTTAGCGGAAGCTTAATCGAACATGAGCAACATCAATAAGAACACATATAACTGATATGGAGAAATCAACACACATAACACAGAAGAATTTACCCAAGGAAAGCCTCAGCCTAAAACCCCAACTCTGTGTTATCATACATAGGATTTATACAAAGCTTTAGCTCTCACATAGCTAGCCAGCTCTCAGTACAATCCTCACAGATGAAGGTGGAAATACATCAGGATTACGCAAAGCCTTAGCTCTCACAGCTAGCCAGCTCTCAGTGCAATCCTCCTGGATGCTCACAGGCAATCAAGACTTCTGCTAAGCCTTCTCCTCTGCCCTCCAAGCCTCCTATTTCCTTACACAGTTTCTCCTAGGCGATCCTCTTGTTACCAAGTGTAACACTGATCCCACACCCTGTAAAACTGCACAATCCTCAAGGAACCTTGTTCCTTCAGCTTGGATGATTTTCCTTTATAGGAAAAAATCCATCCAACTGATAGTACATTATCCCTCCTCTTATCTCAACTAGGTCTTTCTCTGAACTGACATGCATGAGTTATTTATGAGAAAATATTCAGTTATCTGAAGTGCAGCAGTTACATGCATGCAAGCATTAACTAACTGAACTCACAATTAATTCAAAAAACTATTTGAATTAATCTAACTGGACTTGACTCAAATAGCTGAGCTAACTAATTACAACCCAATATTACAACTCATCCTTATCTCTTTAACTGATGGATAAATTCCTCAATTAATGGATAAGTTGTTGCATGTTGTTCCACAAAAATTGTCACCTTGACATTCTGCAATTAGTGTGAGTCTATCATCACTCATACGTTCCTCCTTTGCAAGTCTTAAACCTTAGTTCTTCATATCAAGCCTTGAAAATAAGAGAAAGACCTTAAAAATCTCTAAAATTCTGGTTCCGCACTCTCTTACCATTACCTGTGGTCCCGCACCTATTTGTCATGTCCCCTGCGCACCTGACCACTCTGTCTCTGTGTTATGGGTGCGGACCCTTGTAAAAGTTAAAAAGGCGCAAGTACATTCTTAAAAACTCAATTTGAGTCATTTCTAGAAGCTTCTAGAGGGAACCTTGAGGTGGAAAGTTCGCTCCTTAAAGGTTAATGCATCCCATACCTTTAGGAGCTAACCCCTTGATGTGAGGAGCTTATCCCTTTGAAGGAGGACTCTATCCCTTCAATGGTGGACCTGTAACCTCCTTCCTTTTCACTATAAAATGAAGCATTGGGCTGGTTATTGAAGAGGTTGAAAGCTGAATATTTTTGAGGCGAAATGTTGCTGGAGCTTAGTCTTCCTAATTGAGCTTTTGAGAGGAGAGATTACATACCTATTGATCTCATTTGGAAGAGTATAAGGCTTGTCAAAGTAGAAGAGATTCCTGTTTGGACCCTAGGAAGAGCTTGGACAACATCAAGGCACCAAAGGTTGTAAAGTTCTTCTATTTCAAAGTTAATACAATCAAGTTTATTATTATCAATAAGCTATGTTTTATGGTTTATTTCATTGATTCCTTAATCACCATGATGAACATGATTTATTATATTAGCTATGTAGGTGTTATTTGATGTGCGCTTGTTTGTGATTGCAGGTTCTTAAAAGGAAACTCTTTCAGACGGTTGGAGCATGGCTGCCACAAACTAGCATTGAACTTAAGGTAGGGTGTGAACACCTCTTTAGTTTTTATTAATGAATTGCAATATGTTTAGAGAAAGGTATATTTGCTTGTCCTGCTTGTTGCTAGATATATGTTGATACTAGGGAGTTCAATCTTGTCCGCAAGATCGATTTATCCAGCCAACAAATTGGTGACACCACTGGGGAACTGAATTTGGTTTTTTGATTTTCCTTTGTCTTTGACTTGAGAAACTTGTCTTTGTTTCTAGTTTTTGCTTGACGTGTGTGGGATTGGGTAGTTTTTAGGTTCTGGATTTTTTTTTTTTTTTAGGAATTTTCAGGAGGACCACACATTTTGTTTATACAATGCGGACATCTCCTCATTGTTCCTTTAGTGCACAAAGCGGTACCGCAACTAGTTATACTAAAAGCCTACAGACCCTGTCAAAATTTTTGAAAAACCTAAAATCTTTTCATCCAATTAAGTTTAGGATTAGTTTATTACTTTTAGTCTCTGCCCAGATCTGCATGTGTCCTATCAAAAGTGTCTAGTGAGTAAGTTCCATTGGTGTTTTTGTTTTAAATGATTTTCTAGAAGTTTTGCAAGCCTGAATTGTTTTTCACTCAGTCTCTATAGTGACTTAAGGATTAGAAGCCTAACAAACCTTAGATCATCCTAGCATATTTTGTCTTCTTGATGAGTCTGGCTGGTTTGTGAAATATTCCCTTGGTGAGAAATAGATTTCGTTTCTCTTTGCAAATATTTGAACGAACTTGGTCATAAGTTGTGGATTTCATTTTATAAAAGAAAACATAGCTGGGTGTTTTTTTGATTGATTTGTTATTCTAAATGAATTAATCCTTAGTTTACTGAAAAACTAAGTAAAACGTCCTCAAAAACATTTGAAGATTTTATCAATTAGATTTTTAAAAGTTTATATCTCAAGATTAGTTTTTCATAGTTTTGAGTGTTTTTTCTAGAAATCATAGATTCTCTTTTGAAAGAATTGTTTTCTGTAGTTTTAAGTGTTGAAAAGAAAAGGGATTTATTTTTGTGAGCATAATTAGTAGTTTCATTTTGATTTTATTGAAAAAGACCAAAAATATTTTCTTTTCATTTATATGTTGAAGGAAAGTTTTGTTTTCCAAGGAATTGCATTCTCAACTCTTTCTTTTAGCTAGAGATTCATTGAAAGGAAAAATGAATTGTTTATCATTTTAGGTGCATTTTTTAGTATTTTTGGAGTCGAGTCTTCACACCATCAAAGTTTCATCTCCATACCTATTGACTTAAGAAACAACCCATAAAAATAACACTTAATTAAAATTGATCTAGTAATCTTTTTATTTCTAGGGCTCTTCTCACCAATATAGCTTAGGCTAGTATCTTGGAGTAGGGATTAATTAACTCTCCAAGATAGTTAAAACAAACAAGTAGCTATCTTGTGGTAGGAAATAAATCCAATTGTAATTGCTATAATTTGGGAAGCTCCTCTTAAAGGAGTCAATCACAAAATCATGTCCGAAACTTTGAGACAATCAAGTCTATCTCATTGGGGAAATAGCAGATTTACGCGTATTAAAAATGGTAAACCTCGGATTAACCATTGTCGAGGAGCCTAGGGTCACTTGTTGGTAAACCTCGGATTGATCATGTCGAGGAGACTTCAAGGGGATTGAGCTTTGTTACTCTGCCCTTGCGCGTAGATCAGATCATAGATTGTTCCCCTAGTTGTATTTGTTACTGTTAGTAACCTTAGTGACCATAATCTTAAGATTATTTCCTAAGGTGACGGTAAAGGATGAGTCTCATTGTACCTGGAGTAGACGTCGACTAGACTCACTTGGACTCTCTGGGGGGTTCTCTTCACTCGAGACGGTTTTATGAAGAAACTTGTGCCAGTCTGTTTCATTAAACAGGTTGTCGGGATAACTGTTCCAACCGCTATTTTTGTATTGAATTCTAGGATGTTGGATTTCATCACCGACTAGTGTTTTCGATACGGAAAGTTACTATTTGTGTGTGGTTTGAACTCTTAGATTTTTTAGGCGTATGATTCAATTGTTTGGTTCTTTAGAGACTTTAAGTGGTTCTATTGAGATTTTATTTGTTTGCATGTGAAGTAATTAAATATTTAATCGTGGCTGAATTACCGAGACAATCCCATAGACTTCGGGGGCAACCTCCCAAATATACACCAAGTCAGCTTGAAGGGCTACGACCTCTTGTATCACCCAGTGACAGTAGATTTGGGTCACCGAAGGCCGGAGAATCATCTTTAATTATTCATCCTAATTATCCAGTTCAAGCAACAAAGTATATTTCTGAACCAATTTCTTTTTCCGAAGTTACTGGTAGTATTTATCCTACTAGTGAATTAATTGAGGAACCTGAAATTTCTAAACCTGAAAGCGAACCTGCTGCTACTCCATCCTCAGGATTTTCTTCTCCAACTTCTAGTGGTCCTGGTTCACCCAGGGTAGGAAGTGTTGTTACACAACAATTTGTCACCATCCCTGTTACCCCTTCTCCCGCACCTTGGAGGACTCATTCCGAGACCTATGAGAAGTGACATGACCTGGAAATGCTTCCATTGTATTCCCCTGAGTATGAACTTCATTTTCCCTGAAGACATCTCCTGCAAAAAACCCATAAAAATAGCCCTTTTTCCATTGGCACGGTTTCACTGTGCAGCACTCGCGCCAATGGGGAAAGTCCTCCAAAGAGGGCGCGCCAGCTGGCGCTCTGTCACAGAATCGCACTCACACTAGCCAAAATGGGTAGTGTTTTTAACAAACCGACAGCCAAAGATTCATCCTAACCAACTCCTGGACTGAATCTATCTTGAGTTGGTTTGGTTTGGCTTCGAATCTCCATAGAGGGGAATTGGTTTGCCACCTCTCATGGAAGCTTCTTAGTGATAAATCCAATCCCATGAATATTGTGGATGATCCTAACTCCTCCTCCTCTATCTATAAAAGCTTGTCCTTTTGCCTTAGGCAAGATAGTTCCAAAGATTGAGAATTGTCAAGTTCATGCTGCAAGAAGCCTTCTTCATTCCCATAAGGCTAAATCTAAAGTAAGGAGATTCTTGTCCAAATAACCAAGGAGAGAGAGGCGTGTTCCCATTCCCAACAAGATTTGCAAGACATGTGTTGTTGATCACCCAGCCAAAGGAGGATTTGATGTCAAAACTATGGTTGTATTCTTCTTTGTTTATCAATAATAATAGACTATTATTATGGTTCCACTCTTATTGTCCTTTGTAACGATGATGAGTTATATCCTTTCTGACTGATATATAGTTGCATCTTTTGGATTTTATGCTTGTGTTTGTGTCATTCTTTGTATGTGCAGGTGTCCATTCACGGAGATCATGGGGATCGTGACCGGCAGGAGAAAAGGAATGGGAGCGTCAACTCTTCTACAAGCACTAGCATTGGAATCCAGGTAGGCCCTCATCATTGGTCTTTGATTTGCAATTAGGAACTTGCGTGATAGCGTTGTTTGATTGTTGCTAGACCCATTCTGGGCTAGTAGGGATCGCCACTGTCCGCAAAGGGGATTTACCTCCACAACAATTTGGCGACTCCACTGGGGAGTTAGCTTTTTGTCTTGTTGTTTGATTTGTCTTGTTGTTTGATTTGTAAAATTTAGACAGAGCCTGAAGTATGGCCAGATAGCATTCGAAACGATATTTCTCTACATTAGCGAAGTAGATCAATGCCACTTCAGTCAATCTCCAGTTTGGTTTACGAAATGATAGCTTGGAACTTGTCTTGTTTCTTGGTTGTTTCTTGGTTTTTCCTGCTTGGTTAGCCTTCTAGGTTGAGTTCTCTTGTTGTTTCTCATCCCTTGGTGTACCTGGTTACTGTTGGCCTAGCTTTGGCTAGCTTGTTTTTTTATTTTTGCATATCAAACTTGACTAGCGTGCTTTTATAGCATTACAGTCGTGCCAATTGGCGCTAGTTGCTCATTGACAACCCGCACCAATCCCTAAAAGGCGCCAGTTGCAGCCTGACAGTCGCGCCAGGCCTAGGAACTTTTGAAGTTTGCTTGGTTCTAAGCCTCCTGAGCTTGGTTTTTGTTTTGGGTACCTTTTTTTCGACTAATTGAGTGTGTTGGAGTCTTGTTTGACTGGCTTTGATCTTTACCCTTTGGGTGTTTGCCTTTTTCCATCGATTTCACATTTCTAGCCCTAGGGCATCTAGTGGCTTTGTGTGTCGAGCCTTCCTCAGGTGTTTTTGGTCTTCTATTGGTCCAGTCAACTCTCTAATTGCTCCCTTGCACTTGTTTGGTGGTTGTTAATTGTTTTATTACGTTATTTGGGTGACTTGCTTCGTTTTCACTTGAATTTTGCTTTGTTTCGCTTTGAGCCTAGATTACATGGCTCACTGGTGTCTTTGGGACTTTTCTCGTTCTTTGAAGGATTGCTTTATGATTTAGGGATCTGAATGCGCTTGTATTGAGTGGAATTTGTTTGTTACCATTTCTCAAAGTTTGTTTAGTGCATTTTGCCATCAACATAAAAGGAAAAATCTCTTTTGCTTTGCGTTAGTTAATGAGAATTAGAGCTTTTCATTGTGATTAGTGATTAGTGATCTTGAAGAAAAGTTTGTTAATCTCCATTAGCTGCATTAGAGCGATTCTTTGTTGTTTTGTGATCATTTTGTTTGTGTGAAAGCTCTCAAACCCTCTCGTAGCTAGCATTCATCGAATGAAATGACATATTTTGGCATATAGTTTGCATTTAGGAAATTTTGAGACATTACATACGGTAAGGCCTGAAAACTGAAACATAATACAAGATCAACTTTAAAATGAACTGAATGAATCTAACAACGCATTGGAACATAACGCACACTTTTTAGAGGTCTACACTAGAGACGTGCTCTGGCATCGTTAAACCTAGTCACTTTTGTTTCCACTCAAGGTTGGGTGATTCCTCCTTTTGTGACTCAATAGTGATCTAGTATGGACTTGTGATCCCACGTACCGTCGAGTATATGTGGAGACGCCACTAGGTTATCATCCTTTATCCATAGGAAGTCGTGTCTGCTGCCTTATAACCCGTAATGCACTGAACACAGCATTCGGGAAGATTGACTACTGTACGGAAAGTCCTTGGTTTTCATATGATTGCCAAGGTGTATATGCAGTTTTACGGATTGTCTGGTAAACCTTTTTGCCTAGTTCTCCAGAGCAGTCACTTTTGATCCTTTTTGGACTCCCTAAAAGAAAAGGTTCATCTGAGCATTTGTCACTTCAAGCTCATTAAACATTCGAAGGCGACTAGAGTCATCTTTTTTTCCTTTTCTCGACTCTTTAAAGATGAAAAGGTCAAGTTATGTCCTTGTGTCTTAAAATTTATTCGGCCACGTTGACACTTACCCTGTTAGATCTTGTTTGCGTTATTTTGAGTAGGGTCCTTTCTCGTTAATTTGTCTAGGATTTTTTGAATCGAATCATCCTAGTGGAATCATCGATTTCGTCTCTCGTCCCTAGTGACCAAGGGTCTCCTTCTTCTGTTGCTCCTGAGACACCAGTTGGTAGTAGCACTCTCCTTGTTATTCCAAGTGCCCAACTGCTGAACTCCCGCACTCCAGAAGATGATTTTGACGATCTACATTGGAACCCTGTTTGGGAGCCTTCCGAAGAAGATACTCCTTTTACTCCTATTGGTGTTTCGGTCCCACTGTCTTCCTCTGATATGGATGACACATCTCCCATCGCAAGTGAAACACCCGTTGTGACGAGTGTCGAAACTCCTATCTCTGTCGTAACCCCACCCTTCAGTGTCACCCCTCTCGGTGTCACGTTGCCCTTACGCTATAGGGCTTTGAGGGATGTTATGGATTCTGGGAACTCCTCCTCAGGTACCATGTGGGATCACAACATCACTCCCCACTTCGGGATCTTTTATTACTCAAATTCACAATACAGTTCTCACTTCAGTCCCGACTATTCCAACTGTTTGTGTAGCATTTTCAGCGCTTGTTGTTAGTGTCGTTACGGCATCCTCAATTGTAAACATTGTTGCTGGTTCATCCCACGGTTCCGTGAATAGTGGTCATTCGGTACCTACATCCGGAGTTCTATATCCTGCACTTAGTGCCCCACCTTTTTCTGGTTCCATTCCAGCAGGGGAGGCATACAATCAATGTTTGCAAGCCGTCCAGAATCCGGGCGCACAAGGTCCAGTTCGTTACTATGACCCCGTAGGGCATCATCTTTATATTGGGTCCTTGCCATCTCAGCCTGCTCTTGAGGTCTCAGTCCCGTTAAATGTTGCTTGGGGTACCACTCGTTACAGTGGCAGCCAAGCACCCCTTTCGGATCAAGGACCACCTTATCAAGGTCAGCCATCTTACACGCAGCTTTTGTATGGGTAGCAGTATGATAGGCAATCTTATCCAGGGCAGCCTGAAGGCCCACAAGGACAAGACAACCTTCGGCCTATGGTGGTCTATCTTTCACTTATCTTGGGCAACCCTCTGGAAATACAGGACAAACTTATATGCAACAAGGACAACCTGGGGTCCAGCAAGGATACCCTTCTGGTCAACCCTCTGGGAATCCAGGACAACCTTATATGCAACAAGGACAACCTGGGATCCAACAGGGGTACCCTTCTGGTCAGGGTGGTTAGCCTTATGTACAACAAGGCCAACCCGCTGTCCAGTCTGGTCAACCATCTGGACAGGTTGGTCGACCTTAAGGACAACCAACCGTCCAGTCCGCTCAGCCATCTGGTCCGTTAGGACAACCCTCGGTTGTACAAGGACAAACCAAAACCAAGCAAGCTCAACCTTCTGGGAAAGTGGGTCAATCCCGAACTCAACCAAGGCAACCTTCCGGCCAGGTGGCCCAACCCCAATCCTCTCAAGTACATCTTTCCAGGCCTGCTCAACCGGGCATGTAAATGGTTGTTGCTTCTCAAGCTCAACCCGGTTTCGAGCCCCAGCCTGGGCCCCAGACCAAAGCCGGTCTTCAAATGCAAGGTGGGTTTCAATCTCAACCTTCTTATCAAGCGCAGCCTAGTCCCCATGCTCAGTATGAAGCCCAGCAACCTTATGGTTTCCAGCAATCCCAGGGGCAAGCTCAGTTTTCCCTGTACCAAAATAATCAACAAATGCAGGTCACTCCTTATCAGAATTACCAGCAATAGTATGTTGCTCCTGCAGGTCAAGTTGGTAATCAATGGGGTGCTGGGGGGCAAGTCCAAGGTCAACCGTCCAGTTATGGCTATAACACCTATGGACAGAATCCCTACGGATAGAACCCCTATGGGCCAGGTCCGTCCAGACAAAATCAATGGGGGCAACCAACAACTGGTTGGAACCCTGGTGCTACCTATTTTCCACGGCCACAGATGTCCTTCAATCCTCAGTTACCCTTCTTAGCAACATTGGAACTGTCGGATGTGTCCAAATTGACTAATGATCCTATCCTTCATAATCCATTCTAGCCACCAGTTCCAACCAAGATTCCCAGTGATTGTCCCAAATTCGATGGCAAAGCTGGAGAAGACCCCCAAGCCCACGTTATGACTTATCACCTTTGGTGTTTGTCAAATTCGTGGCTTGACGATTCAATTCGGCTCCGCCTTTTTCAAAGGACTCTCACCGGCTCTGTTACTAAGTGGTATATCGAGCTAACCCGTGGATCCTTTCAAGATTTAAACTTGTTGGCGATGGCATTTCTAACTCATTTTCAGTTGCCAATTCGGTATGAGACGAAATGCATCTCCTCATGTCTCTTAAACAGGACACGGCCATGCACATCTCCAATCACATACATGAATGGAGACGGCGTCGTCGTTTGATTAAGTTCTGGATTCCTGATCAGCTCCTAACCGATTGGTTTACAACCTCCTTTGTCCCTGTGATCGCACGAGACATTGCTATGGGGGCTTGTGTAACTGAAGAGTAGGCTATTGCGCGTGCTCAGTACCTTGACTTGGTTTATTCCCAGTCCAGTACCCTATATGATTATTTTCCTAACGCCCCGAGACTTGGAACATCCAAAGCTCCACCAAAGCCATCTATTGATGGTGTTATTAGATCTGTAAATCTGTCTTCTAAGAAATCTTCTGCGAACCCTGGGAAGCAAAAGTCAAATGCTTCGAACGAAAATACTTCTCAGGGTGTGTCTAATTCTAGAAATACTTCCGAGTTTAACGCCGTCCAGTCCACCACGACGGATAAAGCCTCGAAAGGAAAGAAGAAGGGAAAAGGGAAAAATAAATCTGATCAACCCAAGCAGGACTCCCCTAAACCTCCACCTGAGGAAGGAGGCAAATGTAAACCCAAGTATCCTTGTCTTATCTGTGACGAGGATCACTATACCAAAGACTGCCCAAGGTGGTCCAAAGTTAGTTGTTTGTTGAAAGGTGCTCCTGGGACTCCTGTGGTGCTGAAAGAACCTTTCCCCTCACAGCAAATGCAAATGGTGGCTAATCCATCCTCATCTTCTTCTCCCTTTGGTTCCCAAGTGTTCATGGCTGGAACAATTCCCATTCACATTACTACTCGAGCAAAAGAATATCCACCACCTGCCGGGAAAGAGCCTGAGGTTCCCTCAAACACTCCTCTATCTAGTTCTGGTCCGCTCCATATCGAGAGACCTATCACTGAGACGCCTATTCGACCCCCTCCTAAAGGTGTACTCCGAAGATCTTCTTACAACCCTAATGCATGTGCTGCCCAGCACTACAGCATCGTTGAGGACTTAGCTCAGGCTTCATCAGCTATGTCCACTCTAGAAGTTCTCCAGAGCTGGCCCCCCCAGAGGAAGTCCTTGTTATCGGCCATCGGTGGCATCGACTCGGCCGACTTGGATTTGATTACTTTTGATCTTGAGAGCCATGTACCGAGACTACCTCACCAGATTGCCTTCCTTATCCAGGTCATCATCAATTCTAAAACGATTCATCGTACGGTTATTGATGAAGGCGCTTCAACTTGCATTATGTCTGTTGCTTGTTGGAAGGCTATCAGTTCTCCGACTTTGAGTCAATCTCCTACAACCTTGGAAGCCTTTGATGGGAGAGAGTCTTGCCCTTACGGTATCCTCCAATGCTTGCCTATTACTTTGGAAGGGAAGACTGTTGAAGTGGAAGTTGAAGTCGTTGATGCTAATCTTACTTACAACCTCCTTTTGGGCCGAAGCTGGACATATGTCATGTGAGCCGTGGCTTCATATTTATTTCATGTCATTTGTTTCCCTCATCAGGGGAAAATTGTCACAGTAGACCAGCTCTCTTTCTTCGCTTCCTCTTCCGAAGGCAACGTGCCTTTTATGGAGCATACCTCCATTCCATTAGAGAGTGTGGGAGCTGGGCTCTTTAAAGATCTTGCCCTCATGTGTGTCTTTTCATTCCCACCTCTGAACCTTGCCTCTATCAATATGATTTCAGTTTGTTCTGATACTTGGGTCCTTCCCCCCATTGACCAGATAGAATCATGGGGCGATGAGATGCCATTGAGTCCCGCCGAACTCAACTACGTCCAGATTGTTTCTATATTGGCTCCTCCTCCTGAATCTGCTTCTTTGAGCAGAGCTCTTAACTCGTATGCTCATTCCCCTTGGCTTGGATATTTTTCTTCTTCGGATCCTTTAAAGGAAACATTTCCCTCTGATGAAGCCATTATAGAGACTATGTCTCCCGAGGAACCCCCTTGGTCCAATCTCCACCATCGTTCCTCGTTCCTCCCTACCCATCGGGAAATGCTTGCCTATATCAAGCGGTTTGCTCGTTGTCTCCCCGCACAACCCCTTCAGACACCCATCCAAGTATATCAAGTGTTCTCTGAAGGGAACATGGGAAACATCATGCAAACCCAACCAATCGACATCTCTGTTAAACCAGGGATTGTCGAGCATATCTATATTGGAGTAACTTGTACTCCTGAGGAAATTCAGCTTTATATTGGTCTTTTTCATGAGTTTCATGACGTATTTTCTTGGTCTTACGAAGAAATGCCCGGCATCAACCCAAGAATTGTGGTGCATGAGATACCCACGTATCCAGGAGCTAAGCTTGTCCGTCGACGTTTACGCCCCGTGCACCCCCGAAAGGGTGCGGCCATTAAAGAAGAAGTCGAAAAGCTTCTCAAGGATGGCTTTATCTACCCCATCCCACTCACATATTGATTTTCCAATATCATCCCTGTGGATAACAAGCAGGGTACATCAGGGTCTGTGTGGATTACCGTAATATTAATCGAGCTTGTCCCAAGGATAACTACCCCACACCCTTCATTGACCAGCTCATTGATGAGTGTGCCGAAAGTGAGATATACTCGTTTATGGATGGTTTCTCTGGTTATAACCAAATTAATATCACGCCAGCTCATCAGTTGATTAACCTGGATGATCTACCAGCTCATTTAGCTAAGCGTTAAGACCATCCCACTCATCTTCACGAAATCTTTCTCCGCTGTCGACACTAACGTATTCGGCTCAACCCGCATAAGTGTGTCTTCTACGTAGAGTCTGGCAGACTTCTCGGGTTCATCATCTCTCGAGAGGGCATCCGTCTGGATCCCCTTAAAGTTGAGGCCATTTTGAATCTTCCTCCCCCTGCTTCCTTGCAGCAATTGCAGAGTTTGCAGGGTAAAGCAAACTTTTTACAACACTTCATTCCGAACTATGCCGAGGTGGCCAAAGGTTTTACGCGGTTACCAAAGTGAGACACCCCGTTTCGATGGGATTCCGCCACTCAAGAGTCCTTTGAGCATCTCAAGGCTCTCCTTATTTCCGCTTCTTTGTTGCGTCCTCCTAATTACCATCGTGATTACACTTTGTATCTAGCCACTGCCGATACCACCATTGGCATGGTTCTTGTTCAAGATGATGATGATGGCACTGAACATGTCATTTATTATCTCAACCACAATTTATTGGATACGGAATCTCGATATGCTTACATTGAGAAGTTGGCATTGGCTGTCGTTTGTGTCGTCCAACGCTTCCGCCATTATATCTTGTTGCACACTACGACAATGATCTCTAATTGCAACCCAATGATGTACATCTTGTCGCGTCAGCTGCTGGGGGGCAAGTACTTGAAGTGGATTGTTATCCTCCAAGAGTTCGACTTGGAATTCACTACTGCCAATTCCAAGAAATTCCTTGTCTTCACTGAATTGTTGTGCTCCTTGCCATCTCTTGCCACACCCTCTCGGTTAGAGGATGATATTCCGGACGAAACCCTCTTCTTAATCAACACTCTCGATCCCTGGTACAGGGATATCATTGTCTATTTACAGACGTCCTCTTTTCATCCCGAGACATCTAAGGATGCTTGACGAAAGATCTGCCATCAATCCCAACCATATCGCATTGTTTGGGACACCCTGTACCGCCTCGGCGTTGATTCTGTTCTCCGCCGATGCTTAACACTTGAGGAAGCTAAAAGAGTTTTAAATGACTGCCATGCTGGCGCCTGTGGCAATCACATGTTCGGATATGCTACTGCCCAGAAAATCCTTCGCGCTAGTTACTTTTGGCCCTCTATCTTTAAGGACTGCATTCTTGTCATCCGCTCTTGTCATGAGTGCCAAATCTACCAACGGAAGAAGCGTGCGCCTCCTGCACCACTGCACCCCATTGTTACCATCGGCCCTTTTGCAAAATGGGGCATTGATTATATGACCTATAACCCTTGCTCGGCCGGGGTCCATGGGTATATCATCGTTGCCGTTGATTACTTCATGAAATGGGCCGAGGCGATGCCTACATTGTCTGAAGACGGTCACACCGTGACACAGTTTTTATTCAATCATGTTATCTCACAGTTCGAAGTCCCTCAATCCATTGTCACTGATCATGGCAAACATTTCCATAATTATATGATGACTGAGCTTACAATCCAGTTGGGCCTACAACACGATAGTTGGACTCCATACTATCCTCAGGCCAACGGTCAAGTAGAATCCATCAACAAGGTTCTAGTTACGATGCTCCAATGAACCATTGGCATGCATAAGTCCAACTGGCGCTTGATGTTGTTCTCTGCCTTGTGGGCCTACCAAACCTCTGTGAAGGATGCCACTGGTTTCACTCCTTTCCAATTGGTTTATGGACTAGAGACTACCCTTCCCATCGAGTGTGAGATCCCTTCGTTAAAATTAGCCGTCGAATTACTCCTTGACACCAATCCGGTAGAGGAACGTCTTCTTTACCTAGAGCGGCTAGACAAGACTTGTCGACTAGCCTCTTTAGCTATCGAAGCACAGAAGAAGCGAGTGAAAACTCACTTCGATCACATTGTTCATCCTTGTTCTTTTGTTGAGAGAGATTTAGTCCTACTCTACGATAAAGCCAATGATAAGCTGGGGGCAGGGAAATTCGAGCCCATGTGGCACGGGCCTTACATTGTAAAGAGAGTTTTGCAAAAAGGGGCCTACGAGCTGATTGACTACGAAGGGAATCCCCTGGATAAGCCCCGGAATGGGTTTTACTTGAAAAAATATTATGCATGATTCCAGGCACACTATTTTGTACATACGTGTGCTTTAGCAAGTGTGTTATGTGTGCATGTTTTCATGTTTTAGTCTTGGTGTGTCGGTGTGATTGCCGCTTATTATGTCCTTTTTCTTCTTGGACGGATGCCTAGTTCGCCCTACGTTGGTTTCGCTGATGGTGCCTCCCGCAGTACATGCAACCTGTCCTCTGCAGCATGGGTGATCTACGATCCTCATGGTGAGCTAGTAGACCTTCAAGGGGTTTGTCTAGGTTGTACCACGAACAATGTTTCTGAGTATAGTGTTGATTTAGTTACTAGCCAAGGCAATTAATCTTGGTATTCGAACATTACTTGTGAACTTGGACTCTCAGCTTGTCGTCCACTAGCTCAACGGGCGGTATTCTGTCAGAGACCATCGGATTTTAAGGTTATATTTACGTGTTAAGTTGTTAGAAAGAGATTTTGATTTCATCACATATCAACATATCCCAAGACGATTTAATATGGCATTAGCCAATTATGTATTGGATAGACATTTGCATAACATGTAATTTAAAATAGCATAAGAAGCATAAAACACAATAAACCATAAGCATATGTATATATATATATATATATATATGTATGTCCAAATGTTTGCACAGCGTGCATCATCAAAAAATAATACATGTTTGTCTTAATACATCCGGAGACAACATGTCTCTCAAAAAATATGCATGAAAATAAAGCCTAGATGACTAATCCCTATGGTGCTCATGGTAGCATGTCACTGCTCGCACTAGGCGTCTCAAGAGTCAGTGGATGCGACTGGGCACCCCCATCGTGTGTCTCTGGTACGCTAACGGGACATTCGCTAGCTGAGCATAATCCAGAATCCCTCGAGCGATACCCTCAAGGTTCTGGATAAGTTCTCCCCCCCAGCACCCTACTCCTGAGGATCTACTGCAGGCTGGTTTCTCCTCGAGATAGGAGACATGTTAGATGGTCGCTCTGGGCCAACGTCTGCATATACATATAATTGTTGTTAGAACAAGCATGTATTAACAAAAAAATCATAAAACACAAAATGAAAAAGAGATCATACCTAACTCCTCATCCCAATCCTCTCCCTCTTGCAGTGGAAGATCAGGATCACCTGTGAAGTCAGTCCTTGCATACGACCAATCCTCGACCATGATCAATTGGCAGTAGAGCCACCCAAAAAAGTCTGGCCTCCATGACATTTGCTGGCCCCCCCCCCTCTAGGCATCAGTGCTGCCCAACAAGCCATTGTCGGCTCTCGAGGCACCGGATTAGGTACGAAGGCCCCTTGGACCTGAAAGATTGGTAACCATTCCAAAATGAATGTCACCATAATGGAACCATACCCAAACTGCTGCAATTTTCCACGCTTACCTTTTGTAAGCTGCCTCTTCATGTTGGTAGTCACCACTGTCACCCAATTGAAGATAGTCAGATTCAGACACTCTGTAGCCAATATAAGTTGGTTCTTTGTTGCCTCGTGGGGTGCTTGCACCCCCACAGCCCGTGTGATGGTGAACAACACTGCTTTGAGTGTTAGATCCTGAATAGTGGAGATATCCACTTTTGAACTGCCGAATCCAAATTGTGCCCCTGGGCACACCCGAGCCATCACCTCCTCCATCTTCTCACCAGATGGCCTGCTACCTGTCAATAGAGGCACCAGCCCTCTATACGACAATCCTGTGATGAAGTAGACGTCAGATACGTCCAGTTCCAACACTTGGTATCGTATACGGAACACGTGCTCGTGTTCATCCCAAAGATTGATCAAATACCGTCAGAGCTCTGATTAAGCTCGTAGGTAAGGCGTGAGGAAGTATTTCTTTAGCCCCCAATTTCTAAGGGCTTCCATGCAATCTTCTTATGCTATGGCCAATTCATCTACTCTATCATGCTCCCTTTCCTTCCATTGGATCACCATTTTGTTTGTTTCCCTATAGCCACAAGATCAAAAAAACAATGATTAGATCCTTGGCAAACTAAAAAATGGAGTGAAATTGCAGTTAAAATGTTAAATTTTAAAAAATGGATGCTCTCGGCCATTGGCGCGACTTTTTTTAAAATAGTCGCGCCCATGGGCGCATGTCTTTGGAGAAAAAAGGCCCATTGGCACGGGTCCGTGCCCGATACCCGCGCCAATGGGCGCAATCCTAATTTTTCAAACTCCCTCCATAGGGGTCGATAAAGAAAGCTAAAACAACTAAAAAATGGACTAAAATGGAGTAGGAGAGGATGCCTCTTACCTGGAACTGGCGACGCTCCAAATGGTTGCACGGATTCATCGCAATCGTCACCCAAAGATCACACACCAAAAGCACTACTGTCACTCTCCAATGAGGTAAAAGTAAAAAAGTAATTTTTGTTTTTACCATTTTCACATGTTTATAGCTTTTTAACCCTAAATAGGTTTTAAAAGTCATTTTTATGAATATTTTAATATAAGTTTTTGTCGAAAATGGACTTTACACTTGGTTTTGTTCAACGACAGGTTTTTATGCGACTTAGACGATGAAACGAGTTGTATTTTATACTTTTTTGGACTCGGTAAATACACGAAAAAGTCATTATCGAGTCATCTTTCTGCTCTTTTCTGACTCTCTAAACATGAAAAGAATGCCGAGTTATTCCTCTCGATTCGTTAAATGTAAATGAGAGGCGGTCGTCTTTAAACTCTTTTCTGACCGTGTAAAGACGAAAAGATCGTCGGACCCTTGTCATTTCAGGTTCATTAATGGTTACGAAACGATGTGGTTTCGATCGCTTTTTTACTTTTATAGGTCGAAATCACTAATCATGAAAAGTACTCCTCGATCATAATGATCGGGCGGTTCTTCCGAGCATTGTTTTATACTTTTTCGGGCTCGAGAGACACAACTTTACGAAAAAAGACACCCCTGGAGTTTCCTTTTTGTTGTCTTTTCAAACTCTCTAAACATGAAAAGGCGCCAAGTTCTTCCTTTGTCAGACTCGTTAAAACTTAACGACATTGGGTTCAGTCGAAATGACGCCTTACAAGCATATGCTATCCCCGTCACGCTTGTCATCAAAAATAACCGGGGTACTCGCCAGAAATGGTGGGGAAAATGGAATCAGAATCATTGTCGTGTTGGCAGTATGTCGCTCTTGAACATGGCACTTGTCTACATTCATGTCTGGGTGGGGACATCTCATCTCATTTTTCACTTGCTTCCGTGGGTTTGGGTGATCCTGTTTGACCTCTCATCTGCTCATTGCCTTGTCACCATGACCTCTGATCATTTGCTGTCAAATACTGCCAATTCCACTGTCGTGCCGCTAATATGTTCAAGAGAAGTTGACCTCTACAAAATAATCAACCTCCCTCTGATAACTCACATAATCCTGATTCACACAATATCATCCTCCCCTGTCTCACGTCAATGATGTGGGGAACGCTATGGCCCACCTTGGATCAAGGTCGCTTCCTGTCGACTTTAGCTCATTATCCAGGAAGTTGACCTAGAGACTCCCTTCAAGTGCCTTGGAGCCTGCATGCCTTAATGGCAGGTTCTTCATGTTCGACGAGAGGTTTCCATCATTGGCCTTTGATCGAATGATTCTACGGGTGTTCGATGTCGGCTCACTGATTCGCACGCCGTAGATTGTACCTATAGTACCTTGAGGACCATTGTCATTATTGGTGGTACCTCTCGCGTCTGTTAACAATTTTCATATGGCTGGTAATACAGACGATCTTGCATGTCGACTTGACTCCCATATTTCCAATGCTTGACTGGTACTTTGTTCCGTCGAGAGGAAGCGCAGACCCTGGATTTTGTCTATTAACCAGTTGCAATTTTGTGGATTATTTGATCATTACATGACTCAATCACTAGATGGTTGTGACCATGCCGAGTCCTTTATCGATCCCACTAGGATGGATCGTCCAACTTGTGTATCTCAAAATAAGATCCGGAAGCTGCAGACTAGGAAGAACTCAAGTAACTATTTCAAACCTAATTTTAGCTGAGGCTTAGCCTCCCCAACCTGAGAGGGCTCTCTCTAATGGATTAATGATTTTGATTAAAGATAAGATGGCTAACTTCTTATAGAACAATGTAAAAATATGAATGGTGGAAACACATTTAACAAACTACATTGGGCTTATGGAGTAACAACACCTCAATATCACAAGTGAACTCAACCTTACATGGAAGTCAAGGCATTCAGCATTTAAACATTCAGAACATAAACTCATATGGGACCACACAGTTTATAAATGTATACAGGAAGTCAGAGCACATTCAGTGAATTCTGAGTGATTATACATTCATACCACTGTAAGAATTAAGGAAAGGACAACATCACATATTATGAACATAAAAAATCCTTCATGAATCTTGAGAAGTAAAGTCAAATATGTATTACTGAAAATGAGTCTTACATAAGCCAAATACAAGCTTCTCCATAAAATTTCCAACCATTTGCTAATTCGACCTCTTGCTCTATATAAAGCATTTACAATCAGTATTCCATCATCCATCATCAAGAGAATTCTAATTTGCCATCAGTGACACCTATTCTAACCATAAAACAAACCATTGATTAGAACTAGCTGTTAACTAGGAGTGCTAGTGACCTAATACAACTAGGAGTGTAACTCCTTACCATGATTACAACAACCTTATCTAAGCATTTAAAGCATTATTTGACAACTTGCAACCTCAAGAATTCGAATTTGATGAAGCCTCCCACGTGGTCATCTGACTGCTGAAGACAAACCCTAGAAATTAGGGAACATGTTTCCCTGTTTTTAGGTTTAGGATCCCTGAAAGTGGCACGTGGGACGGAGCCTTTATCTCCTCATCCATGACACATGTTTCGAAACTGAAGGAGTTTTTTGTATTCCAGGATGTCTAGAACAAAAAACTCACTTGCTTTTTTAAAATACTTCTCCAGCTATCCAGAATCGATCCTTGAAGAAGATGTGTAAAACAGGAAATTTTGATTTTTGAAAAACTCCACCTACATCAGTTTTGTAGCGCAAGTTTAGTCTTTCATTTCTCCCACCTCATAATGGATTTGAAGAAATTGAAAGATTTTTTTGTAGTGCAGCATGTTAGGAAGAAAAACCTCTTTCCGTTTGAAAAATTGAGTTATGAGCTGCTCAGGAAAGCTTCTGTAAGTCAACTAGTAAAAACCGTTTTTCTGCTAAAACAGGCTGCTTCAGGGGTTTCGTAGCGCGCTACGAAACTGCTGAGTTGTTCCAAAAATCACAGTTTCAATACCAAATCTTGACTGTCTTGGGCTTTCTTTTCTCAACAGCCACTCATTGAATGGATTAAAGGCCAAAGAGTTAACCTCACTCTGATGAACTACAACTGATTGTTGAGGCTTGTTAGGTGCAGGTGTACGCATGTCCCATATGAGCAAATGGCAATCATTTCCAATAGAGCCAAAAAGGTATTCATCCTTGAAATGCCATGAAACATCTTCAACTGCTCCCTCATGAACCTTTAACTATTTGATTGGCCTCAAGCACTTTCTTTCCAAATGCAGCGTTTATATCCCACAAGCATATTGTGCATCGTTTGAAGCACTTAGTATGTGACCTTCTTTTAGACTCCATGTCAAACCATATCCTTCATTAGAATGACCTTTCAATATCAATTCAGGATTGCAAACCCTTTCTTGAGGAGCCTTTGATGGATGCTTTCTGTAATCAAACGCATAAACATCTGAGCTCACCGTCTTCGTTGCAATGACAAAATGAATTATGGCATGTAGCGAGCCTTGTTAACTTCTCTTTCATATTTGTTGTTTCCACAGTGCTCCCAAGAGTAATTACTGGTATAGTTGATGCACAGAATCCCATTGGAATGAATTTCTTCTCACCAAAGACAATATGAGCATATACTCCATCTGAGATTATTAACAAACCTAACCTTTTAGCTGTCTCTGCAATGTGAAGATGACATGAGATATAAGCTTCTGTTCTGGCTGAAAGATAGGTCTTGGGACAGAGCTCATAACTTCTCACAAAAACCGTATTTGGAAACACTGAAGGAGGATTTTGTGAAACAATCCATGCTAAACAAAAACCTCTTTTGGTTTTTTGAAAAACCTTCTCTACCGCCCAGAATGTGTCATTGAAAAACAAGTGTCAAACAGAGAAATATGCTTGTGAAAAACTTGCACCTACAGCAGTTTCATAGCGCAAGTTTAGTCATCCATTTCTACCATCTCATGATGTATTTGAGGAAACTGAAGGAGGTTTTTGTAGTTCAGTCTGTTAGGAATAAAAACCTCTTTCAATTTTTCAAAATGTGCTTTCAATTGCTCTAGAGACCTTCTGGAAGTTGACTACTTAAAAGAGTGTTTCTCCTGAAAAAGGCTGCTTCAGTTACCCTGGTTGTTCTTCATACAGTTGCGTTGGATTATCTTGTTTTACATACACTATAGACTTGATCCAAAACCTCTTTGAAGCTTCCTTAAGCATCATGAACAAAACTAGCTATGAATAGTGGTCATCTTCATAAACTTCCTTTCAAAAATATTTGCCCTTTGTCACTCAAAATTGGTCAACTTCATCAAAATATGCAGCTACAGCAGTTTCGTAGCGCGCTACGAAACTGCTGTGTAATCACCAAAAAATAGTTTTAATGCCAATTCGACTGTCTTGAGCCTTTATTTTTCTTGAAATGGGTTTCTCCACATGTCATGAAGCTTGTTCAAAACTGAATACAATAAAAACCATTCTTCAAGGAAAACTTTCAAAATGTAATCTATATCAAAATTTAGGATTACCTTACATGCCTTGCTTGAGCCTTCAAAGAAATCTGATGTATGCTGACCTTGAGTTTGCCAAGTGCTTCTTATGCATGAAAGGAACTTGAGAATAACCAAGACCAATTCTCCCTTACCTTACCCTTTTCCTTTGAAATCTTTTCAGTGATAACAGTGGCTCCACTTGGGATAGTGTGCCCTTGTGGTACACTAAGAACTTGCAGGTCCAGTGCCTTATCCTCTTATGATAAATGGAAATTTATTTGACAAACATTTCCTTTAAGTTTCTTGGGCCTCCACCTCAAGCTTAAGCTTGATGATCACTGTAGGAGAGAGAATTCTATATCTACTAAAAAAAATGCTCAATCAACCTTAAGCTTATTTGCATTTTCCTACCTACCTACCCTACCAGCTGCAAGCTCCACTTTAGGTCAAGCAACGTGATATTTCCAATAAAGCCAATCAATTGTCCTTTCTGATATTGGAGGCTCTTGACTGCATTCAACCTCAAAATAACCATGATAGTGAGATGACCAAATCAACTTATAATGTACCTGATCTTCATAATGCAAATGAAAATGAAATACTGGTGTGCAAAGCTTTGCCATGTATTCACTTATAGGGTCAAAGAAGACATGATTATTTTGATGATCATCATAACACTCTTTATCTTCAAACAACTGATCCTCAATTACACAACATTTATTTGACAAGCTATCCAACTGCTTTTCTGAATCATCCCAACAAACAATGGAATTTTCCTCATTATTATCATCATTCTTTGGTGTAAGCTACTGCAAGAAATTACAAAATTGAACAATCTTTTCCTCTGCCTAAAGGTCATAAAAAATTTCTTCCAACATTTCTTCTTGGTGTTGGTAATCATGTTCATTTTGATAATGATCCAAAGACTGACAAGTTTGCTGCATCTCTTCATTCATATCAAAGGATGAAACATGGTTTTCACAAGTAAACCCCTGCTACTCTTCATGCTGCGTTATACTTTCTTCTTGGTGTTGAAATGCATTGTTATGAAGAGCCTCTAAAATTTCTTCATCCATAAATTCATCGTCATCATAACAATCCTCCAAATATTGAATAAAACTCGTAGAATGTTTACAACAATCTTTGACCAGTAATAAGGAGGGATGACACTCTTTATACATGTCATACAATGCATCATGGAAATCAGCAAGAGAATATAATGAACCATTTTCCAAACTTTTATACCAAGACCATGCTTTTCCTTCTAAAGTGGTCATAAAAATTTTCATGAGACAATCTTCAGGGAACTGAACCTTAAGACTGTGTACATGCATATGAAACCTAACCAAATGAAGAGCAGCATTGTCCTTCTTTTCATATTTGAATATTGGAAGATCCTCTAACCAATCAACCTTTGGCATAGGATTTGGAAAACCAGGGATATGAGACCGACTCATAGGAGCATACCTGGCATTCATTCTTGCAATGGAACTCAATGTTATCACCAAAATAGGTCCCTGATAGGCTGCTGATCAGACTATCTTAGTGTAACTATTTCAAACCAGGCTTTTAGCTAGGGATTGCAGCCTCAAA
>APFE031272077.1:13243-32254 GCA_000404065.3 Pinus taeda | reverse complement strand
AAACACCGGAAAAAATTTTATATGGTGGTCCTTCTGTTCCTTCTGGGTATCAGTCACTTTTTGTTACTTTTTTAGGAGCATCTCCTCAACCCATTGAACATGGGATATCAACTGGTAATAACGGAACTCAACCATTGAGCATAGAAGAAATTCTTATAATATCTGGTGCTATTCCAAATCCGCAACCTCAAGGTAGTCGGTTACCACGTGGAGGGAAACTTCAAGGTAGTCAGTTACCGCCTGGGGGCAACCGCAAGGTGCTCAATTACCACCTGGGGGGCAACCTCAAGGTAGTCAAATACCACCTTGGGGGCAACCTCAAGGACAGTACATACCTTCAGGACAGTACATACCTCAAGGTCAACCCTAGACTCAGTGTATACCTCAAGGTCAACCCTAGTATCAATATATACCTCAAGGTCAACCCCAGTTTCAGTATGTGCCTCAAGGTTATCAACCTCAAGATCACTACCCAACTTAAGGTTTCCAACCACCTTCTAGTCAACCATTTGTACAAGGACCTAGAAATGTACCTCTCAATTATCAGCCCTACACTCAACCTAGTTATGGTCCTCAATATGCTCAACCTTTTATAGGTCCATACCCTGGAATGAACATGGTGTGGGATCCATCTCAAACTCAATAGATTTTGCAACCTAATGTGCAGTTATCAAGTCAACCTGGACAACCTTTGGTTTCTGGTCTAACCCGGCAACCTGTCCAGCCTACTATTCAAACTTCTGCACCTGGTGTAGTTCATCAGTATAGGCCTAGTTCACCTCAAACTCCGCCTCAAAGTGTTGTTGCAACTACTGCAGCTTATGTTAAATCTATCCCACCTACTTCTGGAGTATCGACAGCTCCGATCTCTACTGTTCTTGCATCAACTCCTCAGACCTCTTTACCACAGTCAGGACCTACAGTTCAGACTTCGGTTTAGATGCTTGTAGGACAACCTGGTCCAAGTACGGTTGTCACAAATCAACCGCAATTCACTTATCAACCGTACCAGGGACAATATCAATATGGTCCTGTTGTGCAAAACCTAGTTTATTAGTATCAACCATACCCTGGATATACTTATCAGCAACCTCAACAACCCTAGTTTGGTCCGGTTAATCCTGGTTTTCCGGGAGGATATAATATTCCTAATGCAAATTCAATTCCAGGTTATCCTAGATATCCTCCTCCTGGAGCTGGTCTTGTGACCCAAGGTTTTGGAGACCCTGACCGTCAGTTACCTTTTATTGCAACTTTGGATTTACCTAATTTGTTGTGCCTTACGAACGATCCAATTTAGTATTTTCCATATTGCCCACCAATGCCTAATAAGTTGCCCAACGATATCCCCAATTTTGAGGGTAAGTCAGAAGAAGATCTGTCAAATCATGTGATGAATTCTAACCTCTGGTGTGCATCCAATTCCATTATAGATGATTCAATTCGCTTACGTCTTTTTCAATGCACTCTAATTGGTCTCACTGCCAAGGGGTACATTGAGTTACCATGAAGCTCTTTTTACAATTTTAGTCAGTTAGCCACTTCATTCTTAACTCATTTTCAATTTCCCATCAGATATGACAATGGCACGAAATTATTAACTTCATTAAAATAATCAACATCCACAAATATTTCAGATCATATTCATGAATGGCGATGTCGATGATGTTTAGCGAAAGTTTTTATCCCGGATCAAATTTTGGCAGAATGGTTTGTTAAATCATTATTACCTAAAATCACTGAGGATGTAGCTAAGGCAGGAGTTGTTACTGAAGAGCAAGTAATTTCTCAAGCTCAGTACCTTGACCTCGTTTATACACAGTCGTGTACTTTACACGAAAAAATCCCTGATCTTCCGAAACAAAATCAAATAACTACAGCTCCTTCAGGGTCTCATGCCATTGATGGTATGATTGGTTCAGTTAGTACCAAAAGTAAGAAGAAATCTGCAAATAATTCTTCTCCTATTATAGCTTTACCAGATTCCCCGACACGAGAATCTTTCGCTGAAATTCTTGTCGATATCCATGTCATAGAATCATCTATAGCAAATCAAAATCCAGCGGTAAAAAGAAAGGGAAGAAGAAAAATAAACAAAACTCAAAAGAGAAACCAGATAAAAATGAACCTACCGATGATAAACGTAAACCTCACTATCCTTGTCTCATTTGTGACGAGGAGCATTTTACAAGAGATTGTCCACATCGATCAGAGGTTTCAAAATTCATCAAAGGTTCTCAAACGCCTGTTGCCTTGAAGGATCCTTTTCCTAATCAAGATAGTAAGATGATAGGTTCTTCCTCAAATGCCTCAGAAGAACCCATTATGATGATGTCCCATGTCAGTATTACAACGCGATCGCAAGATTATGGTAGTAAGAATCCTATTGGTGGTAACAAAGCAAAATCTTCTAATTCAAACCCATCAACTTCAGCTCCTTCTGGTTCTGATCCGCTACAGATCGAGAAACCTAACCCAGACTTAGTAATCAAACTGCCTGCTAAAGGTATACTTCAGAAGTCAGCTTTCAATCCACATGCGAGCACTGCTCAAAACTATAACATTGTTGAAGATTTAGCTATTTCCCCTTCAGCAATGTCGGCTTTGGAGGTGTTGCAATCATGCCTAGCACAACGTAAATTGCTATTGTCTGCTATAGGAGCTGTTGATATTCAGGATTCCAACCTTATAATATTCGATTTAGAGTCTAGTACATCTCACCTACCTCATCAAATGGATTTCCAGATCCCAGTGTTAGTCAAAAATAGACCTTGCTTTCGGACTGTGATTGATGAGGGAGATTCTACATGTATTATGTCAATTCAGTGTTGGAGATCGCTTGGTTCTCCTACACTCAATCAATCCCCAATGATTCTAAAGGCTTTTGATGGCTGGGGGTTTCATCCTTTTGGCATTTTACACGATTTACCTATAGGGGTAGAAGGCAAAACTGTAAATCTAGATGTGGAAGTGGATGTTGCCCCTCTAGATTACAACCTTCTTTTGGGTCGCAGTTGGTCTTACGCTATGACTGTTTTTGTTTCGTCGATCTTTTGGCTTATTAAGTTTCCTCATAATGGAAAGATCATTACAATAGACCAGTTAACTCATTTTTCATTTGACCCAGCCTCTTCTGATAGTATCCAACATGTCGGTAAAACAGCTATCCCTTATAAGGATGTTGGGGTGGGATTGATTAAAGATTCTGGTTTACTAGGAACTTTTTCATTTCCTCCTCCTAACGTATTGCCTTCTTTTGCAACCATTCATATGATTTCATCGAACACTATTGCTTTTGATGATCCTTGGATCATACCTTCCAATTCTAAGGTGGACTCATTTGGTGATGCAATGCCCTTGAGTCCCTTTAAAGTTGCATATCAGGCTGTATAGTCATTTTCTAACTCTTGTTCAACCGAAATCAATCCAATGAATGTGGTCCATGGGGAGTCACTTTCAATCTCAACCTCAGATTCAAAAACTCTTTCTG
The DNA here is from genome assembly GCA_000404065.3 of Pinus taeda. Taxonomy (NCBI): domain Eukaryota; kingdom Viridiplantae; phylum Streptophyta; class Pinopsida; order Pinales; family Pinaceae; genus Pinus; species Pinus taeda. The sequence goes on along the minus strand of APFE031272077.1, from coordinate 28,764 downwards.
AGCTTATTCATACTGATGAGCAGATTCGTGAACTTTTGTCTATTGATGATTTACCATGGCAAGATCTTCATCATCGATCTTAATTTTTACCTGAGCTTGATCATTTTGAAAATGATTTCTCATCTATTTTTACCATTGATTGTGTCAAAGAACCACAGAATCCATTGCAACATCCTGATTCTGAGTTGAATTTGGGAAATATTTCTCAAACGATTCCTATTGACATTTCAGTGAAACCTGAAATTATTGAAAACATTCATATAGGTTCTTCCTGTATAAACGAGGAAATCCAAACTTATAAAGCCCTATTTCAAGAATTGCACGACGCGTTTGCTTGGTCATATGAAGAAATGCTAGGAATCGAACCACAAATTGTTGTCCATGAAATTAAAACTTACCTGGATGCTAAACCTGTCCGGCAACGTTTGTGTTAGATACATCCAAGAAAAGTTGTTGCTATTAAAGCTGAAGTTGAGAAATTACTTCGAGCAAGTTTCATTTACCCAATTCCCTTAACGGATTGGGTATCAAATATTTTTCTAGTTAACAAAAAACAAGGAATGATAAGAATATGTATTGATTATATGGATATTAATTAAGCTTGTCCTAAAGACAGTTATCTAACCTCCTATATCGATCAAACTATTGATGATTGTGCTGGCAGTGAAATGTTCTCCTTTATGGATGGTTTTTCTGGTTACAATCAAATTAACATACTCCCTGCCGATCAACCTAAAACAACTTTCATTTGTCCATGAGGGACATTTGCTTATTGCAAGTTACCTTTTGGATTGAAGAACACCGGAGAAACTTTTCAAAGGGCTATGTCTTACGCATTTCATGACATCAATCACCTTATGCAGCCTTATCTCGATGATTTACCTGCTCATTCATTACGTAGATCCGATCATCTCACTCATTTACGAGCCATCTTTATGAGATGTAGGCATTATCAAATTAGGTTGAATCCACACAAATGTGTTTTTTGTATATAAATGGGTCGTTTACTGGGATTTGTTGTCTCAAAAGCCGACATTCGTGTCGGTCCCTCGAAGGTTGAAGCTATTGTCAAATTACCTCTACCTTCAACTCTTCGCCAACTCCAAAGTTTGTAAGGGAAAGCAAACTTTTTACGTCATTTCATTCCTAACTACAACGAGATAACGAAAGGTTTTACTCAGTTGTTGAAACAAAATAATCCATTTATTTGGGATGAGATAGCTAACAAATCTTTTGATGCACTTAAACACGCGTTGACCCATGCACCGTTATTGCATCCTCCCAACTACAACCAGGACTACCTTTTGTAGCTCATCGCTTCTCATTCCACCATTGGGATGGTTTTAGTTCAGGAAGATGAATTCAACAATGAACATGTGATTTACTATCTTAGTCTAACTTTGAATCTGACTGAGCTTAAATATTCGCATGTGGAGAAATTGGCCTTGGCAGCTGTTCAAGTTGTCCAAAGATTTCGTCACTACATCTTATTACGCAAAACCACGGTAATTTCTTACTGTAACCCTATGATGTATATTTTGACCAAACAATTGCTAGGTGACAAGTATTCCAAATGGATAGTTATCCTGCAGGAATTTGACTTGGAATTTGAAAAATCCAAGGCAAAGAAATCTTTGGTTTTTGCGGAACTGATGTGTAATTTCCTGCGTACTGATACTGAAACTGTGGTGGAAGAACCCATTGTGGATGAATCCTTGTTTCTTATCAGTACTCTTTATCCATGGTATGGAGATATAATTGTCTATCTCCAAACCCAATCTTTTCGGCCTAAAATCTCAGGATCTCAGCAAAAGAAAATACGTTTCCAATCCCAACAATACAATATTATTGGAGATACACTCTATCATCATGGAGCGGGTTTTGTTTTCCGACGTTGTCTAACTAATGAAGAAGATGAAAAGGTTCTGAATGAATGTCACTCTGGAGCATGTGGCAGTCATATGTCTAGGTATGCCACAACCCAAAAGATATTGTGCGCTAGTTATTTCTGGCCATCCTTATTTAAAGATTGTATCAATGCCGTCCAAAAATGCCATAATTGCCAAATTTTTTATTGAAAGATACATGCTCCACCTGCTCCTCTCCACCCTATAATTACCGTTGGTCCTTTCGCAAAGTGGGGTATTGACTTTATTACATGTAACCCTCACTCGGCCAGGGCGCATGCATATATCATCCTTGCGGTAGATTATTTTACCAAGTGGGCCGAGGCGATGCCTACATTTTCGGCAAACGGCAAAACTATTGCAATTTTCGTTTTCAATCATATAATTGCTAGATTCGGTGTTCCTCAAGAGATTATTACTGATCATGGAAGTCATTTTTGAAACATCATGATGACTGAACTAACAAATCAACTTGGTCTGCGTCACGATAGTTCTACTCCATATTACCCACACGGTAATGGTCTGGTTGAAGCAATCAATAAAGTTCTAGTCACTATGATCCAACGAATCATTGGTATTCATCGGTCGAATTGGCATAACATGTTATTTTCAGTGCTTTGGGCATACCGAACCTCATTCAAAACATCAACTGGTTTTACTCCTTTTCAACTAGTTTACGGGTTGGAAGCAGTGTTACCCATTGAATGTGAAATTTTGTCATTGCAAATAGCCATAGAATTACTCCCATCCACTTCTGAAGAGGAGAAATTTTTGTTGTACTTAGCTCAGCTAGATGAGAATTGATGTGATGCTGCATTAGCAATCAAGACTCATGCAAAACGGATAAAAGCTTAGTATGACCGAAATGTTACACCTCGTAATTTTTCAGAAGGAGACCTAGTTTTACTATATGATCAAGCAAACAATAAGCTAGGGGATGGAAAAGTTGTACCCATGTGGCATGGTCCTTTTGTTTTTAAGCGAAAGCTGGAAAAAGGGGCCTATGAATTAGTAGATTTTGATGGTGTCTCTTTAGGTAGACCCAGAAATGGGCTTTATCTGAAAAGATATTATGCTTAAAGTTTGGTATGGAAATTTTTGTTAGAACAGTTTCTTTCTAGTTGGTGTGTTTTAGATTAGAAAGTGTGCCTAGTTTAGAGAGTGTTTTTATCATTATTCCTGCTTATCTTGATTTTAATCTTGATATTGTAGATGTTGACGTATCTTCAAACATACATTGGTTTTGCTGATGGTGCTTGTCGTAGTACACGGAATATTTCTTCCGTAGCTTGGGTTATCTACTCACCCTCTAATGAGTTAGTATCTATGCATGGGGTAAGCCTTGGGCAAACAACAAATAACATTGCAGAGTATAGTGCAATGATTGAGTTATTATCTGAATCCATCTCATTTGGGATTCAGAGTTTGATTGTTAGGTTAGATTCTGAACTCGTTGTATTACAGCTTAACAGGTTTTATGCCATTAGAAATCCAGTGTTATTAAGATTATTTTTGAGAGTTCGTCTCTTGGAACGTGAATTTGACTACATTGAATATCAGCATATTCCAATATATTTAAATACATTAGCAGATGCAGTTGCTTCTCGAATGTTAAATAGACATTTGCAATAATCAAGATAGTAAATTTAAAAGCATTCCATAAACATTTTATACAAGATAGCCAGTAATAGTGATATATCATAGCATAGAAGTGTGTCAAATATACATCGTCTTCGATCATAGGTTGAAAAACACCTTATGATCGGCAAAAATGATAGTACAAAAAGATATAAAATGTTGTATGAGTCTACAAAGGCGATCATCCTATCCCTAATGATGATCACGATAAGAAACCACTGCTCGGGCCACCCTACAAAGGAACCTCCTAAAAGGTCCTAGGACCCCAATCACATAGCGCTGTAACCTAAGTGGAATATCATCTATACTAGTCTCTGGGATATCTACTGTCAAACGCTCTAGATGATGCTCCAATTCGGTCAGGGTCTCTGCTGATTGGCCATGTGGGGCCGGTGCTGTTGCAGCGGAGTGTCTTCTCTCATAGGGCTGGAGAGCGTCTGGTCGCCATGGACCCACATCTGTATTTAAAACTTTTTACTGTCAGTTTTGGACGATTTAAAAACAAAAAAATTAGTTAAAAATTTAGAAAATGTTGAAAATGATTTTACGTGAATCATCCCATTGCTCTCCTAGTGGAAGAGCCATGTCTGGATCACCATGATAATCCATCCCAGCATATGGAAAGTCCTGAATCATGAAAATTTGGTTCCCCAACCAACGAAAATACTCAGGTGGAAATCAGACAACCTTTGTACCCTCCTCAGGATGACGGGCCATCATTGCAACCCAACGCATAATCCTAGGCTCTCGGGTAAGTCCAACCTCAACGGAAAGTTGCTATGGGACCAACATAGCGACCCTCTCTAGGCTAAAGCTCACAACCAAGAAACCATATCCAAAGTTTTTTAGTTGCCCGTTCTTTTCTCTAGTCAGTTGGCCATTTACATTCGCCAACACAGCTTCGCACCAGTTGAAGATGGTGCCTCGGTAATAGTCTACTACCATTCGCATTTGGGATCCAGTAGCTACATGAAATGTTGCGCTCCCGCATAGTCTGGTGACAGTAAATGCAATTATTTTAAGTTCAGGATGGGAGATAGTTTTGATATCTATCCGTTTGTCCTCAGTTTGGTCATTACAAAACTCTAGTCGAAGACTAGTGACAAACTGGCCACCTGGCCTAGTCCCAAATAGAGATAATCGTTCACCTCTCTTGGGAAAACCAGTCAAGAAATAAATTTCCTCTAGCTCAATTTCGAGCCGATGGCCACCAATTATGAAACACTGGTCCTGTGTGCTCCACCTGTCTACCATCCACTGCAAAAATTCTACCTCAGCCCTCATGCCGGGTATGGCCCAGAATTTAAATAGTCTGCATGCTTTTAATGCCCGTATTGTAGGTGGATGAATTAATGCAGCTAGATCCACATCTTCGTGCTCCTGTTCCTGCCAAATGAGCATTTTTTATATCCTACATTGCAAAAAAGGCGGATTAGAACATTTTAGTTTAAAAATTTTTAGGCAGAAATGGAAAAAATTGATGTTTTAAAATGTATTTCGCGGGGTCTGCACCTGCTAATTAGGGACAGTGCGTAGGTCTGCACTCATCCTTAGGAGCAGGTGCGGGACCCTGACTTTTTCCTTTGTACGAAAAAGTCGGGGTCCGTAGGGGTCACATGTTGCACCTGCGAACCCCCCGCGAGCGATTTTTTAATCAAATTTTTCCTTAAAAAATCAATTTTAAAGCCCTAAGACGAAAATTAAATGGTTGAAATGCAAGATAGAGATGATGTGGATTACCTGGAGCTGATGGTTTTCGATTCCAACGGTCGGATTTTCCGCAATCTTCACAGGAAGTTTCTTACCAAAAACTCTTACTTTTCACTCTGAAGTCAAATGATAAGAATGAATTTAAGAAAGCCCTTTTTATAAGCTTTTTTGAATAAATGAATTTTTAATTTGTTTATTTTTCACTTTAAAAAGGTAACTTTTGATGCATTTTTATTTTTTTAAACAGGTATGAGTATGTTTTGAGTTTTTGTGCAGAATATTGGATTTTCAAGGAGAATTGATCATTTTCAACAAAGAGCATACTTTTTCACTTTTTCGGACTCTTCCAAAATTTACGAAAAAGCGAAACGTAGGAGTCCTCTTTAAGCACTTTTCTGACTCGTAAAATATTAAAAGATTGGCGAGTTTTTCTTTTTAAACTCGTTAAAATGGAATTAAAAGGACGATCCACTTACAACTCTTTTTTGACCGTATAAACACGAAAAGATTGCCAGACTTTTGTCGTTTCAAGTTCGATATTGGTTATAAAACGACGTCTTTTCGATCGCTTTTTTACTTTTTCAGATCAAAGGCACTAATTATGAAAAGTACTCCTTGAACGTAATGGTCAAGAGGTTCTCTCAAGTATCATTTTATACTTTTTTGGGTTTTGGGGACACAAATTTACGAAAAAGGACAACCATGGAATTTTCTTAAGTTTTTCTTCTGACTCCCTAAAATTGAAAAACACCGAGTTTTTCCTATACTGGACTCGTTAAAATTCAACAGTAAAGAACCTGTTCAATTTTAAACAGGAACGGACCACTTCTTCTTAGGGTTTGAATTTTAAACTAAGTTGGACTCATCTGAAGGATGAGCTTATAATCAAGAAAATGTTATCCTCCTCAAGCTTGTCAAAAATAAAGAGGTACTTGCCAGAAATCGTGGGGGAAAAGAGAGAAAAATGAACCTGTTTGTTATACTTTGTGTCTAGAAAAGTAGTTAACCACTCTTGAACACGACACTTTTTATTTAACTGGGTTGGGAAATCCTTTTCCTAACAGTTAATCAAACCATATTGAAAGTCTTCAGTCGGTTTATGGGTATTAGCTTTGGGTCAATTGTCACCAAACCATCTGTAGTGTCGTTATGTGTTCAAGAGGTCAATTCAAATAAACCATTCATTTGCAAAATATCTGTCATCCATCTTGACCATCCCTGAGTTAGTCCTTGCCAAATATATAGTCCTTGCCAAAACTTGATCTATGATTTCGTGTTGTGGGCTATCCTATAACGGATCACTTTCTATCAACTCCAACTCATTATCTATAAAGATGATCTAGAAATCGTCAGTACCTTGGAATCTGCATGCTATAATGGCAATTTTCTCACCTTTGACGACAGGTTGCATCATTGACCTTCGATCGAAGGATTCCGTGACGTGTTCGACATCGACTCATTTATTCAAATTTCATGGATTGTACTGAGTACTTTGATGGCCATTAACATTACTGGTGGTTTCTCTCACACTTGTTAACAGTTCACATCATTGACTGGTAATCAAGTGGTTTCTACCATATTCGACTTCGACACATTCATTCACATGGATAGAATCATACTAGTTCAGGAAGTGGAAATCAAGACCCTGGATCTAGTTTCCACCATCCAGGCTGCAAGGAATTTTGTTATTCATTATACAGTAGACTATTCATAAACAGATGGTTGCATCCATACTGTGTCTACATATGTCTATACTTGTGATGTATTACAAAATCATTCCTATATCAGAGCAGTTTAGATAGTTTTCTAGTCAGTTTTGATCTGAGTATGGGAATGCCTACCTCAGTGATGATATGTTCATATATATATGTTTTGCATTGAATTTTTTTATAGGTTCCAACTGGGGTGTCTACAGGAAGATCCTTGAAATGATAAAGTACTTCACTCTTCTTAGATGACAAAAACTATCCTCATCTATTACAGACTTCACACTTTAGGGGGCAATCTATTGCACAAAAATTGTCACCTTCACATTCTGCAATTAGTGTGAGTCTATCATCACTCATACCTTCCTCCTTTGCAAGTCTTAAACCTCAATTCTTCATATCAAGCCTTGAAAATAAGAGAAGGACCTTAAAAATCTCTAAAACTCTGGTTCCACACTTTCTCTTAGCATTACCTGCGGTCCCGCACCTATTTGTCATGTCCCATACACACCTGCCTGCTCTGTCTCTGTGTTATGGGTGCGGACCCTTGTAAAAGTTTAAAAGGCACAAGTACATTCTTAAAAACTCACTTTGAGTCATTTCTGGAAGCTTCTAGAGGAAATCTTGAGGTGGCAAGTTCGCTTCTTAAAGGTTCATGCATCCCATACCTTTAGGAGCTAACCCCTTGATGTGAGGATCTTATCCCTTTGAAGGAGGACTCTATCCCTTCAATGGTGGACCTGTAACCTCCTTCCTTTGCACTATAAAATGAAGCATTGGGCTGGTTATTGAAGAGGTTGAAAGTTGAATATTTTTGAGGTGAAATGCTGCTGGAACTTAGTCTTCCTAATTGAGCTTTTGAGAGGAGAGATTACATACCTTTTGATCTCATTTGGAAGAGAGTAAGGCTTGTAAAAGTAGAGGAGATTCCTGTTTGGACCCTGGGAAGAGCTTGGACAACATCAAGGCACCAAAGGTTGTAAAGTTCTTCTATTTCAAAGTTAATACAATCAAGTTTATTTTTCTCAATAAGCTATGTTTTATGGTTTATTTCATGGATTCCTTGATCACCATGATGAACATGATTTATTATATTAGCTATGCAGGTGTTATTTGATGTGTGCATGTTTGTGATTGCAGGTTCTTAAAAGGAAACTCTTTTAGACGGTTGGAGCATGGCTACCACAAACTAGCATTGGACTTAAGGTACGGTCTAAACACCTTTTTAGTTTTTATTAATGAATCACAATATGTTTAGAGAAAGGTAGATTTTCTTGTCCTGCTTGTTGCTAGGTATCTGTTGATACTAGGGAGATCGGCCTTATCCGCAAGATCGATTTATCCGGCCAACACATTTCTTCACATAGACTTCAAGTTTGATTTTCCTTAACTAATTAACTCATGATGAATTAATTTATTTATTTTCAAACAGCTGTCAAGTTCAAATTCAAATTTTACTTCCTATTTTTGTCCAGGGACTGACTAAAATTGGAATCCATCCCGAACTCATTGGTACCCAAGCTGCTATTTGTAGCAGTGCTATTTTTAGCATTTCTTGTTTCCATTTTCAACAAAATTTACCAAGTTTAATTTCTTTGGTCACTTTTTCTCTAATCCATCATATCTACTAATTTCAACCAAGATTAGACAATTTGGTTGAATTATTTCCTAATCTAAAAACATAAATTTAAATATTTTTTATCATGATTATACTATATGATTCAAACATGAATTATTTCTAGTGGCATTTGAGCCTGCTCACTTGTACACTTGTTTTTTTTTCATGGGTTCTTTTCATTATTTTTTTCAAAATATATATATTTTAATTCTTTTATTCTATTTTTTGTTTTTATTTTTATTTTTTTATACCCTTTTACAAATATCTAACTTATCAAAATCATTTATGTTACAACAGCTTCCTCATTGAAGTAAGTGAAGGAAAGATGAGTAGTGGAAAAATGGATTTGTTTTTCCAAACAAGAAGATAACAATGATTCATGACAGTGCTCTTAGGACATTGCTTGACAATATCAATAATATGGATAACAATGACAACAACCCACAAGAGACTAACGTTGGGATCAACGGGGTTACAAGTTCTATAGAATATGAAATTCGGTTGTAGGTGCACACACAACATAATGTTGATTCCACTAATGAGATGGGTTCAATTAAAAAATAGCAATTAACTACAAATGGGAATATTGAAGTGACATTAATGATGCCTTATATTATGGAATTGATGTATTATGACTATGTGGGCATAGATCTTGATTTTCTAGTAGAACTTATTACTCTTCATGAACTTGGAATCATCATCAATAATATGCATGGAGATTCAATGCCACATGTATTTGTATTTTGAGACTATAGAGGTTTTCTATGGGTCTCTTTGGAAATATGATATTTGGCACTTGAATGAACATCTAATCATTCAGGATCATTTGGAATCACCATGGCCAGAGGAATCTAGAATTACTAGTAGAGTAGATGAAGATGCACTTTATGAGGCTTACATGCTTCCATCATGAGATATAATGCTACCGAGTTATCAAACTTGTACTAAAAAAGATACCAACCATTAGAGCACAAATTTAGTGTTGAAAATTCTTAATAATCTCTTCATTTTGTATCACAATCCCAAACAACTTAGGGATATTCTACATACTTGGAATTTGTTAGTTGTTAATATTAAAAGAAGAAATTATTAAATAATGAAAAATAATTTTGCCTATAGAACATCGTTACACAAGGATGTAAAAAATTTAATATTTAAACAAAATAAGTGACAGGAATAGGTTAATTCAAATCAACTTTAATATAACGTGAAATTTTGTTGACCTAATATAAATTAGTATAAAACTACTTGTTAGAAACAAAATCTCATAGAAGAAAAAATTAGAAGTCTTGAGTACAAAAGAGGGGTTAAAGTTTTACACAAGGATAGGAGATCAACGCTCAGGGTATCTCAGAGGGCTAAGTTCGCAATATATTGAGACCAACCAGTGAATTTTTCTCCACCACATATATTTAGCCTTGTAACATAATCCCTACTATCCTGGCCCATATTAAGGTAGAAAGAGGGCAATTACTGAGTTGACCTGATCTCCAATATTATAGTTATGGAAAATGGGGTATAAATTTTGTTATTCTTTTCAATCCCTTCAATACTCTAAATGTATAGTATCATTGTGTTCATCTCCTCAATAAATTTCCAATGATATATAATTTACCTTGATCTAATTCTCGGATCAAAAGATACAACCATTTAAAGCTGTGGCCTATTAACTTATGCCAAGTCATTCTAGCCTGCCATTTTGGCATCCACGTGGTACCCATGTAGGATCCAAGTCACATCTCACATGTCATCTAGTGACCCATTCATAGCGGTCAATACCCATGGGACCCCATCTATCCACGATCCAATACACACACACACATATATATTACCAAAACGGGAGACCCCCTTATTCCACCTCATCGAGGGGAAATATTCTCGAGGATTTCCTTCAAAGTCCCTTATTGAAACCACCATGGAATAATCCTTCAGGTTTATGTGGAGGTTCCACCCGAATGTGCTGCCACATCAACTTATCAGAAGTGCTCAACCATTCGCATTGGTCACCAATGAATGGGTCGACTACACCACGTCTTCCCCAGGTTAAAACCCAAGGAGTTTCCGTTTGAATCCCCTTACAAATATATGGGGTGCTTTCAATTGAAAATGTCTAAGTGATGTGGATCACCCTCTACCATGCATTCCTATATTACATTTCCATGTGGCTTATGTTCCTAAACATATTGGAGGGGCCTACTCCTACCACATAATCCTGGGGATTTTTCCTCATACCAATAATAGAATAGACCAAGTTTACGTGGAGCTTCCTCATTGAAAATATGTGCATATACATAAGCATTCCCCATTTACCATTTTGTGATTTTCAGGCACTACTTGGAATTGATCTCCATTCTAAGAGCCTCATGAGATCCATGTACTATCAAGAGTAAAATCTCAAGAGTTTCCCTTCAAGACCTCATGAAAAATTTCAGGATGACTTCAATGGAAACCGTCGGGATCACATGGTCCAATCCCACTTGACCGCCAACCCTTTTCTATTTGTCATGCTATAAGAGATATTTAAGGTTTTTTCTCCATTATAAGTGGTTACAAACAAATGAGCCCATGAGCCATGTCATCCTAGAAATTACATATCAGAAGTTTCATGAAAATCCTCCCCTTGAAACATCTAGGGTAATACTTATGGGATCCATCTAATAGCACAGATTCAACAAGGAGATCAACATCCCTGATAACACCTCTCTCTCTCCTTCAATCATGGCGCCCAGCCACATGGGTGTATGAGACTCAAGGTATAAATTCCTCCAAGGTATAGGGTTTCAACTCCCACACATTATCAAAATAAAAGCTTTGACATACATGTATAATAATGCCTTTTCCTAGGGTCTCCAAAGCCATATAATATATGAGAATGTGTGTGGCCTAAGTGTTTGTGCATATATATTCATATATATATGCCTTTCACTCATCCCTCCTTATATTTTACACTACCTCAGCCCTTCTCATGCTACAACTTGAAAAATTATATTTGCAATTTTACATAAAAGAAAAAGAATAGTGTTATCCTTCTTGAGCTTGAAATTTTGCATAATAAGGCTTAATGGCCAAATTGCTTTAACATAGGCATTCCATTATTTTTATCAAATATTTTCTTTTTGTCTATACATAGGTATATAGAAAAAAATTTAGGCTCATAGCAAACACATGAATAACCCATTCCATAGGAAAATAATCAAGAAATCAACCTCTAATCTCTACAAAAAAAATAGGGCATTCCATGATGTGGTTTCGAGCAATTCAACCTTGAATGCACTCAACTAGTAAACAGAAAACTTCAAAGATTTAGACCATAGATATATATTATATGATTTACTTTCATGCATTACATTCAACAAGCTCATGCACCAACATTAAATAGCAATGCAACATTATTAGATCTACATGCCAATTTTCTGTAGAGAAATTCTTTAAGTCCGTAGCTTTTAGCTTAGAAAAAATTATTTACAATATAGAAAAGGGGCTAACTCAAGGTGGGACTTCAATTTTCCACCCAACCTTATACCTATTGTAGCCAAATCACTTACAGCAATCACCCTCCAGCCAAATCCACGATCTAAAGGGAATTTTTTCAACAAAATTAGCAAGAAGCCATCTTTAGTAAATAGAGGATAGGAAATACATATGGAATTGGGTGGTTTATCATCTATTCAGGCACAACATAATTCACAATAATAGGTGGTTTATCATCTATGTGAATAACTCTAAGAGTGGTTTATTATCCCACAACAAGCACCCTGGGTGGTTTATCAGCTCTCTCTCTCAGCAAGCACCCTTATGCATGTGGTTTATAATCCCTAGCTAGCATTCTGAGTGGTTTCTCAGCCAGTCCTTAGCAAGCACTCATTCACATTACCTCTTTATCCTCTTACTCTTCTGGTCACGATTTTCTCTTTAAGGGAATCTTATTCCCTTAGCTCATAGCTCTTTCCATATTTACTCATGAGCTTCAATAAGAAGAGATCTAAACCCCCACAACATTGTGCAATTTCCTTTTTATCATTTCTTCAAGGTGTCTCTCCATGTTCCTCTTGGACTATTCCTCTTATTTTTATTATTATTTTCATCATAAAATTAATTAAAGGTGATAGCTAATCCCACATACGTTTATCTTTCCTCTTCCCTCTTAGATCATAGATCTATAGTCTTACTCTTTAGGCCATTACATAAAAATATATTCTTTTATAATGTCAAGTATCATTACATTACAAAAATTGGGGGAAGCATACCAAGGATGTCACAAGTCCAACCTCTTTCATGATATTAAAACATTCTTATGTATTCCAAATCTTTTATTATAGTCAGGAATAAAATTATTATCAACAAAGCCTCATTTTTTTAAACTATATTAAACATCATTTAAAGAATGAATAGGTTTTAATAAATTATTTATTCTTGAACTTTCCTACAAATATGATATACACCATCATTCGTAAGTCATGAAAGTGTTGTTTCAAAAATTATCTTTACTAAAAATTTTATACAAGTATGATATACATTATCACCTGTCACTGAGGAAGCTTTTCTTTCTTAAACAAACAATATTATAAATATGTGTAGGTTTTAACCCCGTACAGAAATTACCTGCATACGAATTCTAAATCACAGGAAAAAATAAAAATGCGAGAGCATAACACATAAAACACATATACACAGAGATTTTCCACTAGATCTCAAAACCGAGACTACCAGCTTGATTTTTCATTATATTCATTTAAATGTTACAATACATATTTATACATGCCGAAGTAACATGCAGTATCAACCGCCTCTGCCCAGAATTCTTGTCCTAACCCGGCACCACTGAGCATGCTTCTTGCCCTTTCCATCAACGTCTTGTTCATTCTTTTTGCGACTCCATTTTGCTGAGGTGTATATGGAGTAGTCTTCTGCCGTGCTATACCACACTCCTTACAAAATTCTTCAAATTCCTTGCTGCAGAATTCTCCACCATTATCTGTCCTCAGTACCTTTATCTTCTTCTCTGTCTGATTTTCCACCAGAGCCTTAAATTCTTTAAACCTGTCAAAGACTTCAGATTTCTTCTTATGGAAATATATCCATGTATTCCTTTGAGAAGTCATCTATAAATGATACATAGTACACAGACTTACCCAGTGATGGAACACAGGTCCAAACACATCACTGTGCACAAGCTCTAATATCTGTTTCTCCTCTTACCACCAGAGGGGAAACTCACCCGATTTTGCTTCCCATATACACAATTTTCACAGAAATCAAAATCCAGAGAGCTATTACTCATACCTTCTACCATACCTTTACCATGAAGTATTCGAAGGCCCTTCTCTCCAAGATGTCCAAGCCTTTGATGCCACAACATGGTCTTCTCTCCAGAGACCACTAGATTTTCTGCTCCATTGTCAGGAACCATAGAACTATTGCACCCGTCAACAACAGTGCTACCTTGCAGCTTGTAGAGAGTTCCAATCCGAACTCCCCACATCAATACTAGTGCTTCTCGAACCATCTTGTAGGTATCCTTCTTGAACACTGTCTTTACATCTGCATCATCCAACTTGCTTAAAGAAATCATACTTCTGGCCAATGCAGGAATATGCAGAACACCCGGAAGGGTTCTAACCCGTCTACCTTGCAACTTCAACTTTACTTTTCCACGACCAATGATTCTAGCCTTCCTATCATCTCCTAAGCAGACATCACCACCATCGTATTTCTCATACTCGTAGAACCACTCTCTATGGGGAGTGAAGTGAAAGGATGCACCTGAGTCAATCAACCATGCCTCATGATCTACATGTGTACTTGAAGAAGCCAAGTACACATCCACACCTTTATCTGAGGTGGTTTCCGCCTCTACAGAAGGAGCATCATCAGATCCCTTTCCTTTATCAGGAGCTTTATATTTTACACTCCTTCTGAAGTGCCCTTCCTTTCCGCATTTCCAGCACACCACCTTGTAGGTTTTCCTGGAGATTTAGATCTCCCTCTAGATTTAGATCTCCCACTCGATGACTTATTTTTGTTTCTGTTCTGGGACCGTCCTCGTACAGACAGGGCATCACCATTCTGGTTGTCCATATTTTTCCGTCTCATCTCCTCCGTCAGCAAGGCTGAGACTATTTCATCAAACTGCAAAGCAATTTCATTACTACGTATTGCAATAACCAGACTATCTCACGAGTCTGGTAGAGAACACAACAAACTGATGCACTTATCTTCATCTAAAATTTTAATATCAACAGATGATAACTGACTTACCACAGTATTTAATGCATTCAGATGCTCTGTCACCGAGTCTCCATCTTTCATCCTCAGGTTTACAGCTTTTTCCGCAGGAATAGTTTATTCACCAGAGACTTAGATTGGTACAAAGTCCCTAACTTGTCCCATAAAGCCTTCGCCGTAGCTTCCCCTGATACATTCAACAATACTGAATCTGAGACACACAATCGTATTTGTGCTCTTTGCCTTCCGATCCAACTTCTTCCATTCTTCATCGGTCACTCTCGTTGGTTTAGTACCCGGATCTACCGTGATCCACTGATCTTTATCCACCAACAGATCCTCCATCTTGAGTTTCCACAACTCAAAACTCTGACCATTGAACTTCTCAATCTCTATCATTCCACTGCTCACCATCTTCTTTCACCACCAGAATCGATCTCACAGATCTCCCACTGAACAGGGTCTACCACAGGCCCGAGCGAAACCCCTCAGCAACAAAGGCGTCCCCTTGAAGCCAAAACAGCTCTGATAACAAATGTAGGTTTTAACCCCGTAAAAAAATTACCTACATACGAATTCTAAATCACAAGAAAAATAAAAATGTGATAGCATAACACATAAAACACATATACACAAAGATTTCCCACTAGATCCCAAAATTGGGACTACCAGCTTGATTTTTCATTATATTCCTTTCAATGTTACAATACATATTTA
>APFE031272077.1:0-13168 GCA_000404065.3 Pinus taeda | reverse complement strand
GAAGCATCCAATACCATGGACCGAAAACCATAGGTAGGTTCGCCCAACCTAATATAGGGTCCAAAAAAAAATTTCCCGGGGCATTGCCCAGACCCCATAGAGGGGGGCTACCCACACCCCTCAAACCCCCTGTGACCCCCCCGCTGCGCAATCGATGCAACGAAGGGGGGGCTCCGCCCCCCCTCTAACCCCCCGGTTCACTACGTAGGTTAGTCGTGGAAAGAATATAACACAACACAACAAATTGGAGGAAGAAAATCTACCAGAGCCCCATCCTTAACCAAGCCTAGAACATCTCCTTAGGATTTCTCCTGTGGGCAGTGTGGAAAGAGAAAAATAAAAGTATTCAAGGATGAAAAAAAGACGACAATGGAGGTGTGGAATATTATAATACAAAATATCCATGAAACAAATTTGGCTGAGAAACAACACCCAGAATATTGGGAAGCAACGCCCCAGGAGAGACAAATAATGGTAATGCTAAATCTGAAACTGAACATGTTGATGCCTAACTCCTAGAAGCTAAAACCTACACCCCTGAAATACATATCATACTTTGATTACCCTCCTAAGGATTTCATACAACTAAATTTGATGGAGCTACCAAAGGAAACCGGGGAGAATCATGACCCAGAGGAGTATTCAAAGACAACCAGGGCCAAACAATTAGTTTGTTTGCAATGGACTATGGAATAGCGAGAAACAACGAGGCATAATTCAACACACTCAAAAAGGGACTCAAAATTTCTCGAAGGGAAAGATTTCAGAAGCTGGTGGTGGAAGGGGATTCCATACTGGTGACTGACATAGTGAAAAATCTCCAACAGGGAACCCAATGGGGAAAAATAAGCAAGAGCTGGAGAACAGCTAGATTAGTCCAGGAAATATGAATCCTTGTACAAGGGATAGAATACCTCATTCTAACACATGTCCAGCGATCGTGGAATGTGGCAGTTGATTTCTTAGCAAATTGGGGATATGGAAATTCGAGAAGCAGCCTAGACATCCCTGGGAATGAGATAAATCAAACAGAAGGAATGAACATTCTAAGGGGGATCCTGGGAAAAGACAAGGAAGGAGGACAAAATCTTTGATCGGGGTGCGAAGGGAGCCTAGATCCAGATGGAAATCAGTCACATGATTGAAGGACAAATGAGGAGGGTACGTGGGCAGCCCACCCAATGAACCCACACAAAATAGGCAGAAGGAACCGGGAGAAGGGGGCAAGTGGAGGATGCCTCGGGAAAAAAATGGGTAGGTGGGTGAACATTCAAGAAAGAAAGTTGGTGAGAGAGATGGGTGAATGCATGCAAAGTGTGAGAGGAGAACGAGAATCAAGTGTTGCAGGGGGTAGTTGAGAGGAGAACCAGACCAGTAGAAGAAGCGGTTACTGTCGGCAGCTGGATTCTGCCTACATTGACCTGGAATGAAACTAGTATGTAAACCAAGCTTTCCTATGTCTAGATTTGGCACCAATGTCACAAAATTGGATGATATTCTGGAATAGAAAGAGGGTGGTGTCGAAAGTAATCAGAAAATTTTGGTCCTATCTTAAGATGTTGATGTCTGGTTTCTTAATTGCTTTAAGAAATAAAAAAATACAAGAATTTTGGCTCAATTTTTGGCTACATTTCATGGAAGGAGCGGGGTTGGGGAAAGAAGAGATATGTGGAGGGTTTGGAGGGACTCTTGGACCCTGGAGAAACAAATTGGAAACTACCATAGTGAAAATCAACAGTCTGGGATTGAGAAGAGGCCATGGCTCTTTTGACAACCTGTGAGGGTCTGGTAGTTTCCAGAAGCAATGGGGGGTGCGAGGAGGGAATGGGAAATGGAAGACATTCCATGCCTGGCTAGTCTAGCTAATGGGGGGCTGCCAAACCCCAAGGGGAAGGAAAGAGATATAGTGGAATAGGAATGGGGGGGAACTTAACCAGCAGGTCTTTGCATGGCGAGGGGGAAATCCATTCTTAGTCATCTTGAGTCGAGATGGACTACAAGGGTGGGCCAAAACTTGTAATGATAAGAGGGAGGGGTCGGTTCACCTCAAGTCTAGGGGGTCTACCCTTGTGGCAGAAATAGAACCAAAACCCTGCTTTCCCAACTTTGGTATCCCAAACCCTTGTCTACCAGCTCCCAGTAGTGGTGATGGGCCTCAACGGAGATCCCAGTTGGAGGCCTCTAGGGGGAGCTTTGAGCGGGGGAGGGAAGTGATACCCTTACTATTGAGCACAATGAGAACCAAGGAAAGATGGGAATGGAATTGGGGGCAACTAGGTTGTTGAGAGAAAATTCACAGTGGGTATGTTGTAAAGAAGAATCACAACAACAATCTTCATCTAAGGGAAATTCAAGGATGATTAATTTAGAGTTCTTCCAAGTAAGTAGCTCCCTCCAAAATGAGGTTGCACATTCGGCGATGGAGCTCTGCAAGGCTGCAACCAGTAACCATGGAGGCCTCGGGGGCCGTTATCCCAGGGATAGAAGACCATAACCCATGCACTTGGTTAGCCTGATCTTACCACCCACCTTCCTATCTCCCTGGGGTTTACTCTCACTCATCTCGCGCTTTACTTTGTAACAGAGACTCACCAGGAAGCCATAACTGGTTTACCCTTCATCCTGTTACTTTGCCTCCTTGACCATCGTAGCTACCCTGATCGTGACTGTCGGTTTCGATGGAGCTGGATGACGCTGACTACAAGGCTTACCCCCGCCCCGACCAGGTTATCTGGGTGCACCACTGATCCATGACGGGATCTGGCCCTTTTGCTGCCACTCCACGAGCGCTGACAGCTACTCAGTCCGCTCAATTCCATCTGAGTCCTTCTGATAGCCATACCCTGCCCTCAGTCCACATTGATGATGCACCTGGTTTGGACTGTCCCCCGCTCTCTCTAGCAACCTTGAACCTATTGGGAACCTGACTCCAACCCTCTCCCACCTTTGATGCTCCCCTGTTTCAATCTTCACACACCATAGTGCCCCATTTTGCTCCCTCTACGTCCTGTATCCCCGCATCTGGACCCCCTTCCCTCACCATCCCTGCCTTCACAAGTGCTACCCTAACTCTTGGAGGTTCAAACCCTAACACCCCCATCTGCTCAGGTTTCTTCAGCTCCCCGATCCCTAACCCTAAATCTACCTCATCCACTCCCCAAACTATCAACTAGGACTGTCAGGGTCTTCAAAAGGATCATCCGACTACTCGTCGCACAGATAAACCTAAGAAAGGTAGGTGCCTAAAATCGGTAGACAAGAAAATCAACCTAACCCTAGGTGAGGACATTTCGATGGGAAAAGTCACAGATACAACAAAGAAGGTTCTGGTGGGTCGAGTAAGGGGCAGAAACTGCTCAGTGGATCATCTTCATCTCTGGACCTTGGAGATTTGGGATTCCCTTCTCAAAGAACTACCCATTATCAGGGTCTTGGATCGTGGGTCGTTTGCCCTTTGCTTCCATAGGGAAGAATAAACTGATTGGATACTATCCCACTTCTAGCACATCGAGCTCGCTCTGGTACTATTAAAAAGATGGAATATTTTATTTGATCCAAAGTGAGAACAGTTGGGTGCAAGACCAATTTAGGTCCGTTTTCTGGGCCTTCCAATGAAATTCTAGACCCCTGTTGTGTTCAAGCACATTGGAGATGTGCTGGGTACCTACTTAGAACATGACCAATCTTTTGAAAAGTCAGGGATTATGACAATGGCACAAATCGTGGTTCATCTCGATACTAGGGAGGGGCTCGAGGAAAAGATAACCCTCCACTGGAGGCACTTCTCGCACCGTCAAAACTTGGATTACAAAGGAGTGCCCTTTTGGTGCCGAAGATGCCACAAGGTTGGCCATCTATACAAGGATTGTCCACTTCTCACTCCTACTTCTCAAGAGGCCGAAAGGGGATCAAAACATCATCTGTCTAAAGACCTGATTGTAGATGAGTAGCCCTCAGGTTAGGATCACTCAAAGGATGCATATGGAGTCACTGCTCAGGAATCCAGTGCTCCACGAATACCACCTACATCCCCTCCACTGACTCGATCCTAGTCTGCGGTGGTAGCTTCTCCTACATTGAGTAATGTTCCTACTTCCTCTACCTCTTCTCTACTTTTCAATCAATTAATTGCATTTATACATATTACTTTTTCCCACTTTGTATCCCTATCGTACACTCATCCCTCCATTAGCTGTGAGCTTGAGCCCCCTTTCCCCTTTTTTTCCACAACCCCGTCATCTTTACAAGCTCTAAACCCTCTCCTTCAACCTCCTCCCTCCCCCTCTGCATCGGGCTCGCACTCCTTGAACCTCTGCTCTCATCCCTTAAACAGTTCTCCCTTGCTTGGTCTCAGCATTCCTCCCATCCCTCCTGAGATTAAACCCTCCAGAGGTAGGCCTTCAAATATTTCCAAAGCCATCAAATCGGTGGTGGTGGATGTGGCACAGGGTCGACAGACCACCATTGAAAGGGCATTTAGCGCATCTGAAACCCTTGAATCTGTTCCCTAATGATTTGGCTTTCTTTCAATTATAGGGGCTTGGCCAACCCAAAAAATATTGGCCCTCAAGTGCTTCTTAAATTGTTCCCCCTGTGACATGATTCTTCTTCAAGAAACCCTAGGGCCATCTGATTGGATCACTAATATCCTACAAGTTCTTCTTCCTGGCTGGCACTCCCAAGGCTTGGATGTTATGGGCGGATCTGGGGGTCTAGCCATTGGCATCAATCCAAAATCAATTAAGGTGATATCCTCTTGGGGGGGCCTGGGGTTCCTGGGCATGGACATCTTCTCTGTAGATTTAGGAAAACAAATCCACATTATTAATATCTATGCCCCCAACCGAAACAGACTTGATTTTTGGCAATCTCTCCTAGATAACCCCTTGATTAATAGTACTACCATTATAGGGGGAGACCTGAACTTTTCCATTGGAAATGAGGAATCCTAAGGGTATCACTCGCAACTTGACCATCTCTCAGACTAGGTGATCTCTCTACTAGATCAATATGGGCTCATAGATGTACCCATGAATAAGAAGATGCCCACATGGCATAATAGGCGTACTGGCAAAGCTGCCCTTGGAAGAAGGCTGGACAGATACCTCATACATGAAGAGCTACTCATAACTCTTGCCATATTCAGACAATGTGTAGGCTCGGGGGAAATCTCGAATCACTCCCCCATCTTCTTGGAAGTGGCTGGCCCACTCAGGAAACCAAGGGCCCCTTTCAAATTTAATTCTTCTTGTTTAAAGGATCTGGATTATGTTAAGATGGTTTCAGATTTCTAGCAAGCCCAACCACCCCTCAAGGATCAGAGGAAAGCTACGGATTTCTGCACGAACCTATATCAACTCAAGAGATTAACCATTGACTAGACTAAAAGGAGAAAAGAAAGGGATGACCAATCCCTTGTGGATATAGAAGATCAGTTGGCCTCCTTAAAGGATGCTAGTGGGCTTGGCTACTTATCCACTAAAACAAAGCTTCATCTAGTGGACTTGGAATCCCATAGATCCAAGATCCTTCTAGATGGGGAAGAATTATGGAGACTCAGAAGCAGAGAAATTTGGCTACAAGCGGGGGATGGAAACACAAAATTATTCCACAATTTTTCCAATGGAAGGAAGGCCAACAATACTATTTGGTAGATGCCCTTAGAACAGGACCGTTTGGCCACTACTCAGTCACAGCTCGCCCAACTTGGTATATCCCACTTTAAGCAGCTATTCAAAGCCCCCTACCCCTTCTCTTCCTAAAATCATTAACCTTGCTGGCCATTTCCCTGGGTACTTGGAACCGGATGGAATAGATGACCTTATAAAACTAGTCTCCATGGGGGAATTAGAAAGCACACTCAAATGGTTCAAGAAAGACAAAAGTCTAGGGCTAGATGGCTGGCCAGTGGAATTTTATATTGCCTTCTTAGACATCATTAGACCGGACCTGCTAGGAGTGATAGAAGAGAGTCGATCTCTTGGCTACATATATGCCCCCTTCAACTCCACTTTCATTTCCCTCATTCGTAAGATTGACTCCCCCACTTCCTTCCATGACTTTTGCCCTATATCCCTCTGCAATTGTCTCTACAAAATTATTGCCAAGATTACATCCAATCAAATAAAGCCAATCCTCTCTGAACACATTTCACAAGAGTAGATCACCTTCCTCCACAACAGACATATTCATGAAGCCATTGTCTCTGCCCAAGAGGCCCTCCACACCATTAAATTGAAAAAACTAAAAGGGATGGCACTCAAAATAGACCTATCAAAAGCATTTGATAAAGTAAGTTGGTTATATCTAAGGATTATACTCACACATCTGGGCTTCCCTCTGGAGTTCACTAGATGGATAATGGGATGTATAACTTTAGTATCCTTTGCAACCCTTATAAATGGGTCAACCTCCCATCCCTTTCAGGTGGAAAGAGGAATCATGCAGAGATGCCCCTTATCCCCCCTTCTATTCCTTCTAGTTATGGAAGGTTTGAGTAGACTGATAGCATCAGAAAAGCGAGCTGGGAGACTCAGGGGACTTATGATTACTGAACATTTCCTATTGACCCATCTTCTTTTCGTTGATGACATCCTCATCTTTCTCAATGGGGGTATACAGGATATCATTACTCTTAAAGAGTCATTAAAACTCTTCAGTGTTGCTACAGGAATGGAAATCAATAGGGAAAAGTCTATTGTATCTTTCTCTGAATGTTCCCAACACGAAATTCAACTTGCCCTACAAAACTTCCCCTATCAAATACTAGATCTACAGGATGGACTAAAGTATCTAGGTTTCAGGATCAAAGTGGATGGCTACAAAATAGCAGATTGGACCTGGTCGATCACAAAAGTGGACAAAAGAATAAATATCTAGTTTCATTTCCTTCTATCTAGGGCATGAAGATTGGTACTCATAAAAGCAGTAATAGAAGAAACCCCAGCCTTTTGGATGTCCTTGGCCTGGATTCCCTTGGGGATTCTTCATAGGATCCAACGGATTTGCAGCCATTTCCTATGGAAGGGGCAAAAGGATGGAAAGCCTTATGTGTGGGTCAAATGGAGTAGAAATACAACCCCAAAAAAATGGGGTGGATGGGGCTTAAAGAATCTCCTGGCTTTTGCACAAGCACTGGCTGCAAAGAAAGGTTGGTTACTCTTGAAACATAAGAGTCTTTGGTCGAAGTTGGTCACCCATAAATACATTTGGCCCAACTCTATTCTTGATTGGATAAGACAACCTACATGGAACAGAAAAGGCATTTCAATCATTTGGAGGGCTATACTAAACACCCTACCCATCATCAAAAGAGGACTTATCTGGAAGATTGGAAATGGGGCGTTAGTGCATATCGGGATTGGTCCTTGAATTGCTAGCAGGAATGTTTATCAACTACCACAACAATTGATTACACACCTCAACCTCAATGGAGCCCTGTTCATATCACAACTAGGAGACCATCGTAATACATCCATTCTTCACCAAGAATGGCACACAAGAGAGGCTTGGAATATCTCGATCCATTGGGAAAGACTGTGGAGAAATTTCCTGCAAGCTCTATCAAAATCCCATGTTCGGCTCAATGAAGAAGTGGATGAATTGATTTGGGGTCTAACTAAAAATAGTCATTACTCATCCAAGCAAGGGTACGATCTCATTCGTGTTGAGCACAAACCAAACAGATTGATGAGCTGGTGGAGTCAACTTTGGAAGTTAAAATCACCCCTATGCACAAAATTATTAATGTGGAATATCATTATGGATAAAACCCCCACAGGAGCTAATCTCATAAAAAGGGTTTTCACAGGTCCGACTTGGTGCATTCTATGCCACAAGGAGGAGGAATCAAACCAACATTTATTTCTCACCTGCCCTACATCCAAAATAATCTGGACACAAGTATTGCAAACTCTTAATATTAAGAAAACCTAGAGTGGCGTGGATATCTCAAGTGCTTGGGAGAGTTGGTGGGTAGCTGCAACTGAACCAAAATCTAGAAGTTTGTCGCTACTGGTCTCTTGGCATATATGGATGGGACGCAACAATATCATCTTCCTAGACCGGAT
Organism: Pinus taeda; assembly: GCA_000404065.3. Taxonomy (NCBI): domain Eukaryota; kingdom Viridiplantae; phylum Streptophyta; class Pinopsida; order Pinales; family Pinaceae; genus Pinus; species Pinus taeda. The sequence continues at coordinate 5,099 of APFE031272077.1, read as the reverse complement.
CATAAACTGGGCCCTGATATCTCCAAAAATCTGCTCGAGCTATGAGGAACTCCCGGCTGAGGATTTTACCAACAAAACCCAGATCATCACACATGAACATATTGACAAAGCCCACCCCCGGGCTTATTTTGATGGGGCTACACAAGTTCAGGGATGTGGGGGAGGCATAATATTTCATCTATCAGGCACCCCATTTTTTCACATATGCACAGGTCTGGGAGAGGGTACAAATAATTATGCAGAGTTGATTACTCTTCGACATTTATTACATTTTACCATCCTCAAACAATGTATATTCTTACAAATTTTTGGGGATTCCAAAATATTCATAAATTGGTTTAACAACACAACTTTATGCCATGCATATACTCTTAGAACTATTGTGGATGAAATTGTTTTTCTTAAAAAACATTTTGATCACATTTCATGCACTCATATCTATAGGGAGCGTAATGAAAGTGTGGACAAGCTATCAAAAGAGGAAACGCATCATCCTCGAGGAGAATGGCTGATCACAGAGCACACACTGGAGAGGACCTACCAGTACTTCCACAGGCCATACATAGATCAGGAACTTCGGAGGGTAGACAGGCCCTAATATCAGTAGCACATACTTTGTCTCTTTTCACGGCTACTTTATTATCCTATAATTAGCAACTATTGGCAATAGAACAATGATCACCTACTGGTGATTTTTTGCATATGTAATTATTATATATGTACAGCACACCTAATTGGGCCTATCTATTTCACAATTTTGTAACTATAAACAGTTGACTATGGTCACAGTATTTTCATATAGCTATGGGCATCTACAACATGTATTTTTCAACAATAATGGAAATTACGATTTTTCTCCCCAGGAAAAACAAAATGAAGAATCACAAGGAACAACATAAGGTTGTGAATGAAATTCGGATTGGTTTAATGTATGCACTTATGTTAACATTACAGGTTTAATTAATTCCTATATCATTCAGACTCCAGTTCTCCAACATCAGGAGAAGGTAAGAACACAAGAGGGGTGGGGACTAAAGGAATTGCTGAAGGAAGAGATGGTGAAGGAAGAAGCGAGATAGGGAAGAAAAGGAGGCTGATGAGTAGGTAATTAGGTAGAAAATAAAATGAAGGGTTTGGTGGCTTCAGCGAGAAAAACCCAACAAAAGAGGGGAAGAAAAATGGGCGAGGAAAGTATACAGAACTTCATGCATGTTTACCATGTAGGCACTCCAACATAGGTAAAAGCAGTAATACCAACTTGGGAGGCAGAGTTAAATGCTAATGTGGAAAATGAAAAACTTCTAATGGAGGACTGGGAGCCATTTCTTTTAGACTCGAGACATATTAGAGGCCACCAAACACTATTAAGATAAACTATCCAACAATATCAGGTCATGAAGAATCTATTGGCCAAAGCCATGATAACATATAGGGAGATAGAAGAACTAGTGCAAGTCCTATAGGAGGAACCAATTCTAAAGGACATACAGAAGGAAATACAGGCTGTGTAGGTACAACAATATCACCAAAACCTCCGTTTTGGGTGAATGGAAAAATAGATCCAAACCTTGCTGCAAAACGAAGTGCCCGAGTCAAGAGCCAAGGACCAGGCCCCTATCGAGTCATCTAATGACTCATGCAGAGTAGTAGAAAGCAACTTTTTTTATTATGATGGATAGCATTTCATTTACAAGTCAAAGGATTAAGCATATAGTAGATACAATAACAACTTAGCATGGATGATAATGATCAAACTATTTAAATTTTGGATGGCTTATGATGTTGATTTGTGGCCAACAAACCTGGTTTCCATTGGGCAGGTTGAGGCCACCAGATATATTTTGGTTACATGCCTATAGATAACTAATAGAAAAAGGAAGTACTACCAAGCTTACACAAACAAAAAAATTATACCAATAAATTGAAATGAAATATTTATAAAATACTTTGACTGTGAAATGAGTTATGGTTTTTGGGCATGCCATTTTGTTAAAAAATGGTATTGTAATAAAACCTATTTACTAGTTAATAATGTTCATAGTAAAGTGGGGGTAAATATCCATGACTATGAATCTTGTTGAGCCCATACAACTGAGTGTAAAGGCAAATAAAATATTTTCTAAATAGAAAAGCAATGTGAGCTGTAATAATAAAATGCTATGCATGTTTAATTAGTTGACCATATGACTTAATAAAAATGCATTTAAACTAATTAGAAGTAATATATATATATATTATATATATATATATATTATATAGTATTATATATGATATATATATATATATATATATATATTATTATAATATATAATATATATATATAATAATATATTATAAGCACATAATATTAACTTCATATATACCTATATAGGCCTAGTCTAATTTATAGACGAAATTGTCTTTTTCAAAAAGACCTATGGGGCACTCAAATTATGCACAGTAAACAATTCAAACTCAACTTTTCAAAAATCTCTCAAGAATTTTGATTAAAATTAACCATAAACACTGTTGTGAAAAAAACTATTTCTTCATCATGCCATAATTTATTGATATGGTTTCAATATTCCTTAATTATTTTAAAATATTTGTGTAGTTATTTCTTAATCCAAAAATCAAATCTTTGAACATAGCTCATACTCATGTTACAATTAGTTATTTCAAATCATAATTTAAACAATTCTTTACAAAAAAGTTGTTGACATACCATCTTCTTACATAATTCCTAACCCCTACACACTCCCCCATACTTGTAGAGTGAGTATTAGCCCAAAAAAAAAAGTAAACTCATTTTTTATCTTATTAAAAATTTGCCCTAGGTTTGTGGAATATACAAATAATAATTTTACTAGTTGTGTGGATAAAAGTTTTAGATATATCTCAAAAGTGATTATAATTTTTTTCTCTTCACATTTAATTCAAAACATTTATAAAAATAAATTGAAATGAAATATTTATAAAATACTTTGATTGTGAAATGAATTATTGTTTTTGGACCTACTATTTTGTTAAGCCATGGTATTGGCCCATGGTATTGTAACAAAACATATTTACTAGTTAATAACATTCATAGGAAAGGGGGGGTAAATATCCATGGCTAAGAATCTTGTTGAGCCCATAGACCCATTCCACAGTGGAGTGTGAAGGCAAATAAAATATTTTCTAAATAGAAAAGCAATGTGAGATATAATAATAATAATAATAAAATGCTATGTATGTTTAATTAGTTGTCCATATGACTTATAAAAATGCATGTAAACTATATATATATATATATATATATATATATATATATATATATATATATATATTATATATATATATCTATTACAAAAACATTTTAGCAAAAATGCATGTAACTATCTATCTATCTATATTATATATATATTATTATATATATATATATATATATATCTATATTATATATATATATTATATATTATATATATATTACAAAATATTTTAGCACATAATATCAACTTCATATATATCCATATAGTGGTAGTCTAAGTTAGAGACAAAATTGTCTTTTTTACACAAACTTCTCAGTCACTACTTGATTTATGCACATTAAACAATTCAAACTCAAATTTTCAAAAATTTATGAAGAATTGTGATTAAAATTAACCAAAAAAAATATTTCATCGCATATTTTATGCCATAATTTATTGACATGGTCTAAATATTCCTTTAACCAAGCCAGACACCAAATTGGTGTATGAGACCTCCTTGTTTGTGGGACAAGGGACCCACCTCCGTGTAGCAATTTCACTGAAGTCTACCAAGGCATACATACTCTACCCCCCTGGTTTTGAACCGGTGACCTCTTAGGAGGAAACACGTGCTCTTAACCATTAGGCCCACTCAAGCTATATAGGCATAGTCTAACTTATAGACAAAATTGTCTTTTTCACAAAAACCTTTGAGGCACTCGTATTATGCACATTAAACAATTCAATACTAAATCGTCTTTTCACAAAACCTTTACCTTTGGGGCACCCGAATTATGCACATTAAACAATTCAAATTCAAGTCTTAAAAAATCTGTGAAGATTTTTTATTAAAATTAACCAGAAAAAATGTTTTCTATAAATTAGACTATGCCTATTTATATATAGGAAAAAATGTTAAAAATAAAATAAAATTTCAAAAATTAAATGTAATTTAAGCTACTAGAATTTTGAGATAACATTTAAAAACAATCTTAAGAAAATTTGAAAAATATATCCAATTTAAAAAGTGAATAGGAATATCCAATACTCGAAAAAATTTAATATATTTTGAAGAAAATTTATAATAAAACTTTCTACACATTCACAATTTTGACTTAAAATTTAGAAAAAAACAACATAGCTATATCTTAAATACATATCTAACATGAGCCTAGAGGAATCCAATTTCTTCACCTGTAAAAATTTTTATGAGTTGATATTATTTAAATGTTTTGTATAATTATTTTTTATTTTTAGATTTTATTTTTAATTTTTATTTTGGCGGATATGAATAAAATTTCAATTCAATTTTGATAATGAATAATAAAATTTTAATTCAATTTTGAGAATACACAAACAGGGTTACACATCATACTACACTGTAAAATAAACTTCTAAATAAATATGCAAATTTTTGAGCTCACAATTTTAAATTAATAAAAAGAAATATTATACTCTTAATATGTGCTAACTGAAAGAATATATGTTATAAAAGAAGTGTGTCTCCTAATATATATGTTATAAAGAAGCGCGTCTACTAATATTCTGCTGGTATGAAATCTATATTATATTTATCAACTAGCAATTGTCCCAAAAGGTACAAAGAGAGGCCGATAGGATTATTAAATTGAAATTGTTGAATTTTTCTAGAAGAGTTAATTGGTTTGTGGAAAACCTTGTTTTCTTGGATTGGATCATTGTGCAATTACTTTTCTTTAGATGTTTTGTTTATATCTATATTACAAGGAACACATTGAATGTCTTATTTCATTTTAGAGTAAGTTAATTACCCAAAATCAAGAAAGCTCTATAGATGGCCAAGCATATACGAAGAATACATCTCATTCATATGCAATACCAAATCCATCTTTTCTTTTCTCTGAGTAAAAT